>JBAKBP010010847.1:0-75525 GCA_037953745.1 Lithodes maja | reverse complement strand
ATTGTACTTGCAACAAAAGAAGAATTAATAGAGAATTTGAATGTTGGTGATGAATTCAGTAACAGCGACCATCGTACGATAACTTTCACTTTAAAGTTTACTAGTAACGAACCAAATAGTAGCATCGAAAAAGTCCCTAATTTCAAGAAAGCAAACTTCCATAAACTTAGAGCTATGTTTAAAGAAACTGACTGGAGCTTTTTAATTCACAATAACGCATTAAATACATCTTGGAAGTTATTCGAAGCGACTTACCTAAAAGCAGTGCAAGACTGCATACCTTCGAAAATACGGCGTCCAGGCCATAATAATAAGCCCAAATGGTGGAATAAAGATATTTCAAACTGCCTGCTTGCTAAAAAATTTGCTAATGATAGATTAAAATCCTCACAAAATTACGAAGAACGGCTGAAATTTGTAGAGCTACGACGCAAAGCCAAAAAGTTAATTAAGCAAAGTAAAAAGACCTTAGAGTTACATAAATTTATTACGAATCAAAGTAAAACAAACCCGAAAGAATTCTATAGTTATATCAGAAAGAAAAAAGTAGTTACTTCAACTGTTGGACCGTTAGTCGATGAAAATGGAGAATACACCAAAGACGAAGTACAAATGAGTAATGCCCTCAATACCTTCTTTGCATCAGTTTTTACAACAGAAGACCTCAGTGATATCCCTACACCATCGCCGATTCAGATTGATAATTCAGATGTTCTAAGCAATATCACCGTTACAGAGAGAGAAGTATTGAATTGTTTAGATAAACTCAAGGTAAATAAAACGCCTGGACCTGATACAATCTCGCCTAGAGTTCTAAAGGAAGCTAAGGATGAGCTCTCCAAACCACTGACATTACTATTCAATAAATCCTTGCAGTCTGGAACTATGCCCGATCAGTGGAAGCTAGCCAACGTAACACCGATATTCAAAAAAGGCAGCAAATCCCTACCCAGTAACTATCGTCCAATTAGCTTAACCTCAGTTGTATGTAAAATGCTAGAAACGGTCATACGAGACAGACTCGTAAATCACTTAGAGGAAAATAACATACTTAAAGATACTCAACACGGCTTTCGTAAAAAACGTTCCTGTTTAACAAACCTCTTAGACTTCTTCCACGATATCCTCAACCTCTACGATGAGAGTAAAGCTGTAGATATTATATACCTTGATTTTCAAAAGGCCTTTGACAAAGTTCCCCACAAACGTTTACTGCTAAAACTAAAAGCGCATGGAATACAAGACGGTGTGTTGAAATGGATAGAAAATTGGCTCAGCGACAGAAAGCAAAGAGTAGTCATAAACGGTAAGGCATCTAAATGGACCAATGTAAGTAGCGGGGTACCCCAGGGATCGGTACTAGGACCAATTCTCTTTCTAATTTACATCAACGACATAGATGAGGGTCTCACCTGTACAATCTCAAAATTTGCTGACGATACCAAAATTGCAAATAGCGTACTCTCAAAAGAACAAGTTGGCGATATGCAACACAATCTAGATAAATTGTCATGTTGGGCCCAAATTTGGCAAATGAGTTTCAATGCGGATAAATGTAAAGTACTACATATCGGATACCTAAATGAGAAAGCAAACTATTCGATGAATGGCACTCAGCTTAAGAATGTAAACAGAGAAACCGATCTGGGAGTAACAATATCGAGTAACCTAAAACCGAGTCAACAATGTTCAGAAGTTGTTAAGAAGGCAAACAAAATAATTGGCTTTATAGGCAGGTCATTTGAGCATAAATCCAAAGAAGTTATCCTAACCCTTTACAATTGCTTAGTCCGCCCTCTTCTGGAATACTGCGTTCAATCCTGGTGCCCTTATTACCAAAAAGATATAAACAAGCTAGAACGAGTTCAACGTAGAGTTACCAAAATGATACCTAGCCTAAAGAACAAACCATACGAAGAGCGTCTTAGAGAATTAAATCTATTTCCTTTAACCCAGCGCAGATTAAGAGGTGACTTAATTCAAGTGTTCAAAATCATCAAAGGCATCGACAATATGAACTGTAGTAAATACTTCACTATCGACCAATCTAATTACACGCGGGGAAACGGTTGCAAAATTATTGGTAAATCTTTTAACTCACACGAATCTAAGAATTTCTTCTTCAATCGAGTTGTCAACTTGTGGAATGGGCTTCCCCGAAACGTTATAGACTGCATCACCGTTGATTCATTTAAACTCCGCCTAGACAAATATCTCGCATCAAACCCGCGACTGACTGCGTTTGTAAATGAATAACTTTATTTTATCCCCCCCTCAGTTACTAACCCATCTGTCCCCTACTAACTTCCTAATCCTGCCACGGACATTAGTTCCAGGGCAGTAATTCCCTTTCCAATGTTCCCTTACCAACTCTAAACCACTGTTTGGACACTTGATCCTCAGTGTTTTGGAGGACAAGCAACCTAGAAGGGTCACTAGATCTGTTGTTGCTTGATTTCCTTTGTACTAGCGTCTTGGACTTCCACCCAGAAGGCCCAGGATCGCACCCACGCTCGGCGCAATAAAGACTTTTCACAAGCACTGAGACGTTACCATCCCTCATGAGCAAGGGGATGGGATAGTAGTACAGGACCCCAATGGAAATACGCCTAATCGGCCTTATTGGGCTATCCTTAGCTGGCTTAGCATGCGCTAGCTTTAAGAACTATTATTATTATTATTTTTATTATTATTATTATTATCATCTGTATGTGGTAACCCAGGTTCGAATGTAATGCAGGTTCTTGTACAAAAGATTGTGTAGTAGATATGAATTATTTTTAAATACAATATAGAGTTCTGAATAATTAACAAAATATAAATTGAATTAATTCCATAATGTGGTCCCATTATTGTTGAATTTCTACAGGTATCTATCTATCTATCTATTGCCAGACGCCTTACTCCCCTTAATGAGGGTGGCCATACATAAAATGCTCTCGCGTAAAAACTTCGTTACACGCTGGAATCGTGACCATATTTCCCACAACACACAGCGACTTTCAGGTTCTGTTGAGTTGTGTCGTACGGTCGAGGTTAATAAGTGTTGTCAGATATTTCACAAAGTTTCGGACACTGACTAATACTCTGAGGGATAAGCACTTTTCCCAGTAACTATAAATATACCAATAACACTTGTTGAGCGAAAACCACTGGAATGAATGACAACACTTAATACCCCCGATTGTACTGTACATCGTGAATGTGGGAAAGCTCCTAAGTTTATTCAACTATCACTTTCCTTTGACAATCCTCATTTGTTTGTAATTAACCGTGATAAATCTTATATATTTGACGTAGTAGAATATATATATATATATTATATATACAGAGTTATTATCTCTCTCGCTATATTATCATAGCATTGCCGGTTAACTATGGATTTTGTCTGTACGTCCAGTCACTGACAAATGTTCGTGAGTGCTTGCAATTTTCTTTATGCAAATATATCCCTATCCTATGATGTTCAGATAAATCAGCTGTATACTAATAAATATATATTATGTATATATTATTATATAGCTGATTTGACCAGAACATGAGTCTAAAAGGATATATTTGCATAACGAATATCGCAAGAGCTCACACACATTTGTCAGTAGCTGTACCTTCACCACAATATGGTTCAAACGGTCTCTGTCACACTCCATCACTCAGGTCCCGTCACCTCAAGTTCTCTGACAAAACTCCAATCCAAGTCCCCCTTATCAAAACGAAACACGTGTGGTGGATCGAGAGGGGGAGAACATAGAATAGTTATATTTACATTTACAGTAGAAGGACAACGGCGTTTCCCTGTTATTTTACACGACACACACACTCTCACACAGACTCTCTCTCTCTCTCTCTCTCTCTCTCTCTCTCTCTCTCTCTCTATATATATATATATATATATATATATATATATATATATATATATTGTTATGCGACGCTGCAATCCAGCACGCTTTATATATATGTTCTTATAATTCCTATTTCGGAAGGCTCAGAACGTGACATGGCTCGACAGGAACACAACTAGCTTTAATATATATTTCTTAGTTCAATCAATCTCCAACAATGATATAGAATACAAAAGTTCGGTACACAAGTTTATTTATTAATTTACTAGGATACAGGGCACAGGATCAATCTGGAACTCAGCTATGGGAGCGTAAGTTCAATTGATAGTTTATTGAAGAATAACACTTGGATAGTTATGTAATAATTGATAATGTAAATATGGCACACGAATAAGATAAACAGTTAAATCTTGACACTACATAAATATAAAATGTAAATATGATCGATGCACCTGACAAATTCTACGACAAGGCCTTCAGCACAAACAGCTGACTAAAATGTTTGTGTCTGAAGGAAGAAATTGAATTCATCAACCTCTGGGAAAATTTCTATAACCAGCCTACTCTGTTCCGCAAGGATGGCACTCATCTAAACCCTGTGGGTTCAGCACGCATGGGTCGTCTCCTACACGAAGCAGTCTGCAGCCATGGTTCAAAAAACGCCATTCGAGAAGAAGAAGCAGCAGCGACATAAATCATCCAACACCAAGCAAAAAACAGAGGCAACCGAGGACCGCCAGCGATGAGGACCGAGGACAGCGAGGACCGAGGACAGTCATGAACATAAATGTAGATCCGACCAGAACCAACATTTTTATTAAAGAGCGTTCCGTTCCGTGAGTTCTAAAATCACAAATTTAAAGGTTTTCTATAAAAAAGCTCGTAGCATGCGCAATCAATTTTCAGATTTTATGATGTGATTGGCATAACAGAATCTTGGCTCATTGTAGAAGACAGAGACTTTTTAGCAGAGTATTCACTTCCCGGTTATGTAATGTTTGAGAAAAGCCGAATAAATAAAAATGGTGGTGGCGTTTTACTATTTATCAAAGCAAGTCTTAACCCGACCCTCATGTCAAAACCTCAAATTGTGAACGTCGACACATCCTATGTGCTGATAAAGAATAATAAAGGTACAAAAATAATACTTGCATTAATACACAGACCTCCACCTCAATCAGTGCAAACTGACCGAGAAATTTACGAACAAATTGCAGATGTAACTCACAAGATACCGTAATTTTTGGCAATTTTAATTTACCTGTGACCAAGTGGGGCGATACTCTTACTTCACACTCCGGACATGACTTGTATGCCAACTTGCAAGAGAGTTCGCTTTATCAATTTGTTCGACTGCCGACTGACTCGTGGTAATAACATTCTTGACCTTGTACTTTCAACAAAAGAAAAATTAATAGAGAATTTGAATGTTGGTGATGAATTATGTAACAGCGACCATCGTACGATAGCTTTCCGTTTAAAGTTTACTAGTAATGAACCAAATAGCAGCATCAAGAAAGTCCCTAATTACAAAAAAGCAAACATCCGTAAACTTAGAGCTATGTTTAAAGAAACTGAGTGGAGCTTTATAAAATCAATAACGACATAAATACATCTTGGGAATTAATTGCAACCACCTGCTTAAAGGCAGTGCAAGACTGCATACCATCGAAAATACGGCGTACAGGCCATAATGATAAGCCCAAATGGTGGAATAAAGATATTTCAAACTGTTTGATTGCTAAAATTATTGCAAATGATAGATTAAAATCCTCACATAATGACAAAGAACGGGTGAAATTTGTAGAACTACGACGCAAAGCCAAAAAGTGATTTAAGCAAAGTAAAAAGACTCTGGAGTTACATGTTGTGAATCAAAGTAAAACAAACCCAAAATAATTCTATAGTTATATCAGATAGACAAAAAGTAGTTACTTCAACTGTTGGACCGTTAGTCGATGAAAATGGAGGTTACACCAAAAACGAAGTACACATGAGTAATGCCCTCAATACCTTCTTTGCATCAGTTTTTACAACAGAAGACCTCAGTGATATCCCTACAGCATCGCCAATTCAAATTGATAGTTCTAATGTTCTAAGCAATATCACCATTACAGAGAGAGAAGTATTGAAATGTTTAGAAAAATTCAAAGTAAATAAAATGCCTGGACCTGATACAATCTCACCTAGAGTTCTAAAGGAAGCTAAGGATGAGTTCTCCAAACCACTGACATTGCTATTCAATAAATCATTGCAGTCTGGAACTATGCCTGATCAGTGGAAGCTAGCCAACGTAGCACCGGTATTAAAAAAAAGCAGCAAATCCCTACCCAGTAACAATCGTCCAATTAGCTTAACCTCAGTAGTATGTAAAATGCTAGAAACATTCATAAGAGAAAGACTCGTATATCACTTAGAGGAAAATAACATACTTAAAGATATTCAACACAGCTTTTAGTCCATGAGCCAAGACCCGAATTTTGGGATATCGGTACCACCCGGGGTGACTAATTCTCTTAGGTGTTTTTAGCTTGCTACATGTCTCTAGTTTATGTTTTGATATGATAGCCCTTGCACATTGGTAGCTTAATGGTCGTTATCACTTCTTGAATAGACATACCCTACCGAAAATTTCGAATTTTTTTTAAATGTCAAATTTGGGGACAGGAATGCCTAAATGTCAACAAAATGCATATAGTAATTGTCACATTTAATACAAGTCCTGTAAATACACACTAAGCATGCCATGGGCTTGTACATACTATTATGGCAAATTATTACTCTTAAATATCATCTACATCAGACTCGGAATCTGACTGTTGTGCCACCGGCTCTTCTTCAATAGCCGTGTTCTGACATGTCTGTAACCTGCACATGTCCGTGCATTTTAGACCATTGCTGAGGCAAGTACACTTAGGGAGTTCGCATGACCGCACACACTTGCAAGACAGTAGCTGCATAACAGCATCTGGTGCTGGTGAGCCTCGCATCCAGTTGACGGCAAGCTTACCGTCCTCATCTGTCATCCAACCGCAGTCTGTTGGGTTCGCAACAAATGGCTGGCTCTGAAGACTTCTCCTCCAGATCGCAGCCTGGTAGTTTGCACGCAGTGCATGCATGAAGAGGCAGTCCTCACAAGGAGGGAGTTGACTTGACTCTACCTCTCCACGTCTTGCACAGAACAGCTCATACCGAAGCTTGTTTACCTTAGTTGTGTGGGTAGATGGTAGGTACATGTGGCAGGTGATTTCCTGTAGCTTCTCAAAGAGTTCAGGAGACACTTCCCATGAGCGTCCAAGTTCGTGAAAAGCATCCTGGTATGTCTTGTCCATCTTCACCTGCTTGAGTGTCGTCATCTTCCCTCGGCCAGCGAATGCACTGACGGTATCACAGCCTGTAAAGGCATGCATACCAATCAATGAATCACACACGCTGCCTCCCAGTGTGCGGCTCAGTGTGGTGATATCCAGGAATCTTGTCCGGTTCTTCGTCCCGCACTTCTGGAACAGATGGGATGGGATCTTGTGGCACATGCCAAGACACAACACCATGACGTCTGTATCTTCTGCAGTGATGATGACAGACTTGTTCCCAGATTCTGCTGCATGAAGTGCATGGAGAAGAAGGCGTGTGTCTGCTTCTTCTTGAGTTGACTTAAGCTCAGGAGCCTCTTCCCACTGCTCTTTGGTGATCTTGAAGCAGCGCTGCTCACATGTGACATACAGCTCCTTGTCCTTGAGCTTCTCCCTGTGCTGTGGTGCCTTCCATTCTTCTACCAAGAACTTGATAAGACTTGCCTTGTTGGAGGAACTACCGAGTAACTTTCTCCACTGCTGGATGATGTGCCCAGGTTGAATGTTCTTGAAATGAATTCCTGTGCCTGCACTTCTTTTGGCTCGTTCTGCATCCTTGATGGATGTCTCCTTGTAGATATCAAACACAACATCAATGCGCCTGCTCTTAGCACCTTCATGAACAGCGTGACTCAGTGCTGTACCTGCAAGCTGTGAAAAAGTTTTGTCGTTTCCCTTCAGTTTGTGGACCAGGCTCATCCCATCAATTATGGTAGCAGAGGGCTCGGGTATCACTTCTGCAGGAGAAACATTCCTCTCTAACTCCTTTGCTAGGGCAGCCTTGTTGGTCTTGCGGAGAGACCCATCACCGCTGGCAAGTGCCCAAGGCAAAGGCCCAAGGGGATGAGCCAAGACATCACTCATTTTGAGCTTTCTGTTCTCGGCAACAAGGATCATCTGGCCAAATAGGTTCCTGTCAGCCTTTAAGATAGCCTCCTTGGCATGGTCTTGTGAGCGTGGCTTCATTCTGATGTTAGTGAACGTTCTCAGTTTCGTCTTCGTCATCGTGTCATGAAACTGTATAGTTGGCGTATCGATCTCCAGGCGCTCTTCCTTGAAGGCTTGATATGCATCCTCTCCTATTCTGTAGGCCCCTAGAAGGTCTTTGACAACTTCTGGTGGTGCCATAGTCGCAGTTGACAAACTGACAAGATCTTCTTGCTCTGCGTTGAAGGGGTTCAACCAGCTGGTCTCCATCAGTTGAACTAAAGATTGGACATCGGCCTCATCTCTTCTAATCCTGGCCATCTGTAGGTCTGGGTGGCTGAAGTCAGTATACTTTTGGCCTACTACCATAGACCTGAGCTGCCTTAAGTACCTGCTGCGATACTCCGATGTCAGGTAGTACCTGGCGACAGCTCCGCCTTTCAGGCTGAAGCCTTTTGTGCCCCCTGGTGTCTGGGTGTCTTTGTTGATCGTCTCTTCGATTGTCTGGTCCACAGGGATCCGTCCAAAGGGATTCTTGCTACCGATCTGGACCGAAAAGCCACCTTGCATGAAGTGTTCATGGACCTCTGGGTGTTCAATGGGCAGTCGAGACATCAAGGCATAGTAGTAGGTTAGGAACCGGGCATAGTTCACTTTGTCATAGGCAAAACACCACGGTATCATCTGTCGGATTGCTCCTAGGTGGAGCATCCAGTTGCCTTCTCTGGAGGCTCGAATTAAGTCCAGCATGATCTCAACCATGTCCAGGTATGACATCCAGAATGCTGAGAGGTTGTGTTCATCTCTGAGGGTCTCAAGATAAAATTGGAAAAGCTTCATGATATGTGTGCATGATTCACTCTCCATCAGCTCTTGAAAGAGTCCCTGAGACACATTGCTGTGAAAGCTGTTGATGTCCTTCAGTGTTTCATCTAGATGGTGTATGTCCCTTGAATGGTTTTCTTCTAGCCATGAAAGGAAGCCTTTCCATGCAAGCCTCATCAGTGCTTCATACACGAGCTTGTGTAGTCTCACTGCTCTGTTGTACCTCTTGCCGTTCATCACTCCTGACACTGATCCTTCTGCGATGATACCTGATTCCACACACAGATCTCTAAGACCTGCATCTTGAAACCTCTTTCCTATGGTGGAGATGAGATTACAGATTGTGTGGAAGACGCCCATCCTGATGATAATGTTCTTGAACTTCTCTTGTTTCCAGATAACTTCGGCAGCTTTGGCATAGAGTGCTTGATCAAACACGCACACAATCTTGTTAAGCTGTAAGGACTGCATGATAGCATGCGTTTGTTCCAAGATTTCATTAACGGTGGACATTTCTGTTGCGGGAGCATTGATAGTGGGCAGGTAGCTTACAGTGTCCTGAACCACTGCAATGTCTCTGCGCATTTTGATGTTGAACCCAGTCCAACTGCTGATGGACTGGTCCTCATGGTCTGACATTCGAGTAAGAAGCCAGATATGGTTCTTTGTCTTTGAATCCTGGACTTCCTTGGTAGTGTCGACATACGCAGTCTCAATCCTAGGTGGCCCTGCCCGCCGCCCAACATTGTATATTGGCAGCATTGATGATATCTGAGTGATGCTTCTTATCTTGGACTTGGTAATCTCTGGCAGGACTTTCTCTGGCACAGAGCCTGCAACCTTGGACTGGACAGCAATGCCATTGACTCTATGAGAAGTACCTGCTCCACTTAGGGTCTCTTCAAGTCGGTCAATGTTATCCCAGGCCAGGGTTGTGAACACACCAGGGTAGATGTTTGCTGGCAGTGGAATGTCATCCTTTGAGCATTCCAGCTTCTGGATACAAAGGGCTGTATCGATCTCCTCAAACATTGAGTAAGACACACAGTGACCAAGACGATTCAGAGTTCGGATCAGTTCTGTGTTTCCTGTCAAAGACTTTACAGCATTGGTCAGCAGTACGTGCTTGGGTGGTTTTGTCTTGCCACTGGTAACAGCAAAGACCAAGTCACTGCCAAAGGAAGTGGCAAGACGTTGAGCTCTTTCAGAGGGAGTTTCACACTCACACTCCTGTCAGCAGGGTGTGCAGGAATTGAGTGACTGCTGCAGGAATGACATTCTGATCTGTATCGGGAGGCCATGGCTGACTCACATCTTGTTTATTGATCTCATTCCTCAGCTGCATTCCTGCTTTGGTTAAGACATCTTCAGAGTTAGCTGCTCTTGCTTCTTGCAGGTCTTTTGCCATTTTGTGTGCTTGCCGGGCAAGGTCGTCCATTGAGTGTGAAACTCCCTCTGAAAGAGCTCAACGTCTTGCCACTTCCTTTGGCAGTGACTTGGTCTTTGCTGTTACCAGTGGCAAGACAAAACCACCCGCCCTTTGTATCCAGAAGCTGGAATGCTCAAAGGATGACATTCCACTGCCAGCAAACATCTACCCTGGTGTGTTCACAACCCTGGCCGATAATAAATAATAAATTATCCCCAAAATATAACCAAAAATCCCCAAATATGAAATAAACCCCTAAATATGGAGAAACTTGAAATACACATCGGAATAATTCTTGTAGAGAATCAAATAAGCTACAAGAGCTGTTAGAATATATTTTTCAATGTTCCCCATATTTAAGGATTTATTCTAGATTTAGAGGAAAATACCCAAAATATAGAGTATATTCCGAAATATGAGGAAATTTGAAAAATACCTAGGAACAACTCTGGTAGAGAATATAATTCTACATAGGTGTTCAAAGTTTCGCGATGATTGTGTGATGGATTTTAAAGAAAATGAGGAAAACGCCGAGCGTCACGCTAAAAATCTTTATTTTTGGGTAGCGCCCCTATTGCATCAAAAAAATTAGACTAAGCTACCAGTGCGAGAAGACTATCATATCTTAATGTACTTACAGTCACTCTATAAACATTTTAGTACCATTCGTGTTTAGTCACCCCAGGTGGTACCGATATCTGGCCTGGCTCATGGACTATTTCGTAACAAACCTTCCTGCTTAACAAACTTCTTAGACTTATTGCACGATATCCTCAACCTCTATGATGAGAGTAAAGCTGTAGATATTATATACCTTGATTTTCAAAAGGCCTTTGACAAAGTTCCCCACAAACCATTACTGCTATAAATAAGAGCGCATGGAATACAAGACGGTGTGTTAAAATGGATAGAAAATTGGCTCATGAGCGACAGAAAGCAAATAGTAGTAATTAAGGTAAAAAGGCCGCCAGCCAATCAACTCGCTCCCTTTAACCTTCCCTTTAAACCAGCTGAGTTTGACACTCAGGACCCTGGATGTAAACATGCCACACCTTCCCGGCCGACCAATCAGAAGCCTCCGTTTCCGGAGCCGACAGCTACGTGTACAGCTTCACGTTTAAAATTGCTCTCGCTCTCTCCACAGGCCGTTTCCTCTGGTTGCAATAGGTCTAATGCATCAGTGCCAGCCCTTATGCTCCCGTAAGCCACTAAAAGACATTCGCAACCAGCTTCCAGGAACTTATTATGGAGAGAAAAGAGTTGAACCTAAGGAAGGAAATATTCAAGCCGCGCGGCCAAAGCTACGACTGGCCGAGCGGGCGGCTCAGCCAATAACAGCGCCGGAAAGCGGGAGGCGGGGCTATATGAAGGGGGTGGGGGAAGCTGCAGAGTTCATTCACCTCTCGGACTCCACTGGGCTAGCTTCTTGCAACCCACATTCTCTCCCTCGCTTGGGCACCCATGGAAACTTGGATCCACTTGTTTCAGCCTTCCAGCCCACTCCACTAGTTCCAGCAAAGTCCACCTCGGGCCTGGCATCACTCTCCCCTACTTGGCGGATACACCTTCAGTATCCAGCCGCCTGTCGTCACATCGCTGCCTTGCACACCTACAGCCAAACGATTCAAGAGGGACGACAAATAGTAGATTGGAGCAAAGATTTTCAGTTGAGTTACTGGCCGGTTCTGAGGTGGTGAAGTTGTTCCAATAGATACCTAAGACTGTCTTATATATTTAAAGGACCCATATTGGGCCCGAACCAGATTTCGAGAAGGAGAGAAAATGCTTGACAAACCCAGTGGTTCCAACCAATAATATTTGATGTGTTCTTATAGGACAAAATAAAAAGAAAGAGATGAGACTTATGTAAATAAAAAAAATTATGTTTTGTTAAGAGAATAATAGTTATTCTTGACAGAGAAGGCTCCATGCCACTTAGCTATCAATAGTATAGGATTTTCTAGGGCAGCAAATAGACATTAACATTAAAGTAAGAGGGGATGATCCATGAATAGATAAGCAACTATAGGGCTCAGGGGAATAAGGAATAGTTGCAATTAGATCAGCTTTAGTTTGAGAAATAGACAAGGAGGACACTAGTCCGTATGATCAACTATATCTTTTTGTTATAAAGGAAACATTGTCAATCATATTTTTTAAGAGAATATTCCGTCGGTTCCGTGGTAAGCGTTACGAGTATTAAGTCAAGGATAATATTGTAATCATAAAATATATGTAGAGGATTAAGCGGTGAATATTGTTCATGTAGGTTTTTTGAGATACTGATCATATCAAGCCATTTGTTGAGATATATTATTGAAATAGGTGGTATACGCGGCATATGGACTTATTGGTAATAGGGTTAAGAGAATATATAATATAAGAGTGTTCTAGATAGGGAGATAGAGGCCATATGTAGTAACGCCCTGGTCTCTTGAATAGACATATTATATAGGGTTAAGAGAATATATAATATAAGAGTGTTCTAGATAGGGAGATAGAGGCCATAATTATGTAATAATGCCCTGGTCTTTTGAGTAGACATATTAGGGCCCAGTAAAGTTATATTATTTTGGAGTTTAGTTAAGAATATATCTATTGTTCTAGATAGGGAAATAAAGGTCAGATTTATTAATGCCCTGGTCTCTTGAGTAGACACAGTAGGGCCCGGTAAGACTATATTATTTATGAGACTAGTAACGTGCCTTTGGATCAAAGTCGAAGTGAGTCAATACCTGACTAGTGGGAATCCAAATAGGTGGTAACGGGAGCTCTGCTCTCGAGTTCCAATGTACAACCTATGATGGGTCGACGAAATATTCAATCTGTGTATTGAACTCATTTCGGCCCGAACAGAGAAACAGTTACTAGGTTAGCAAAAAGCTAGTAGTAAGTTTGTTAATTAAAGTATACGAACTTCTAAATGACTGCCGAATTATTCCCCACCTTAGTAGTATCTTTAGAATAAGAAAATAAGTACTACATTTTGGTGGCAAGCGGTGGGATTCGACAAATTGTTTAGATTGAATATTTTTATCTAACAGGTCAGACATAATGACACCAGTATTACCGTTCAAATTATGGGAAGAGGGGAAAGAAGAAATCGAGTTATGGATTGAACAATTAGAATGTCAATTCACGCTACTTGATGTAAGAGAAGATGGAAAGACGATCGCCTATGGAAAGGCACACTTAGGCAAGGCCCTGAATGATGTACGAGTACATCTATAGGGACTAGTGTCATGGGCAGAAGTTAGGAGTGCTCTAATTGAAGAATTTGGCCGAGAAACCACCACAAGGAAGGCCAGAGAAAAACTAAAGAGTATGAAACTAGACGGCCAAAATGTGAGAACCCTGAGGAGGGAGATCACGAAAAATTTCAAACTTGCGTACCCCCACATGGACCAAGAGAGACAGGAAACAGAAATCAGAGAGATTATGCTTCAAGCATGTCCTATGGAAGTTAGAAGGCACTGCATTATCCATGAAGTGACTACGACTAAGGAACTCATGGAGGTGATTAAGAAAATAATGGAAGCCAGAGAGATAAGAGAGGAAAAAAAGAAAGGGGAGGAGGAAAACCCAAACAAAGGGTATTAGAGAACAATGATCCGATGCTTTGTATGCAGATAAACCGGACACCTAGCTAGGAACTGTTCCAACCGTCCCCGAACCCCAACACCTAGATGTAACTCAAGGCTCACACCTTCAAATGATCGACCCCTAGTATTCAGTTGTCAGGAGCCGGGGGTCAACCATTGACGATTCTAGGGAGAACTAATACGGTAGTGGTACAATGGAAAGGAATTAAATTCACCACAAATTTGTGTTCTATGAGGAAAATCTAATAGCGAAGTCGATGGATATCTGGGAATAGATCTCATGAGTCAGTTGGGGGTAACTATACAGTGCGGGCCGAAAGACACGACGACCACCCTACGACCTCAAATAGTAGCTACCACAGGGAAACTCTTTATTCCCCCTAGATCTTGGAGAATGATAGAAATTCCTAAATCCCAGGGAATGACTGCCGGGATTTTTGAACCCGATGCACAGAATAAAGTGAGAATATATCCCACCTTTATTACTACCGACCAGAGGAAATTAGTTCTGGCTAACTTTGGCGATGACACGATCAATTATCAAAAGGGAAAACTGTTAGGACAAGTTACACCCGCGCAACCCACCACTGTTGGAACAAACGGACCAGTTAACTTACCTGAGATCCCGAAACAATTAACGTCAAATCAAGCCACTACCTTACATGAATTGCTCTGGACTTACAGAGACGTGTTTGCTCAAGATGAAGGGGACCACGGATCGGCCCGAACCCGACACACCCATGAGATACATACTCAAGGGCCCCCTATTAGACAACCTTATAGGCGACAAAATCTCATTATGAGGAAAAGGAAAAGGAACAAGTAGAGGAGATGATTAAGCAGGGGATAGTAGTGGAATCCTACAGTCCGTGGTCATCTCCACTAGTCCTGGTAAAAAAAAAAGATGGGTCCACTCGGTTCTGTGTAGACTATAGAAAATTGAATGATGTCACCATCAAAGATTCGCAACCCCTACCTCGTATTGATGACTCGCTAGAATCACTAAATGGGTCAACATGGTTTTCTACCCTAGACCTACAAAGTGGATACTGGCAAGTACCAGTTAGGTCAGAGGACCAGGAGAAAACCGCATTTGCCACGAGCGAAGGCAAACTCTATCAGTTCACGGTTTTGCCCTTCGGAGTTTGTAATGGATCAGCCAGTTTTACTAGAGTTATGGACGAAGTACTGAGGGGATTAACATGGAGAACTTGCTTAGCTTATCTGGATGATATTATAATTTTTTCAAACAGTTGGGAGGAGCATATCAATCGACTACAAGAAGTATTAGAGAGAATCAGGAGGGCGGGACTTAAATTAAAGCCTTCAAAATGCCAATTAGGGGCACGCGAGGTGGCATACCTAGGGCTTGTTGTTTCAAGTAAAGGTATCCAACCTGACCCCCTTAAAGTGAAAGCTATTGCAGAGATCTTACCCCTTACCACTGTCAAAGGGATCCGAGCGTTTCTGGGAATGGCTTCCTATTATCGGAGGTTCATACCAAACTTCTCAAAAATCGCTCGACCTATGACTAAGAGACTGGAAAAAGGGAGGACGTTTGACTGGGATCAGAGTTGCCAGATAGCTTTTGATCAACTGAAACAAAAATGAACCTCTAACTCCATAGTCTGTCATCCTGATTTTACAAAGCCGTTCCAACTATACACCGATGCTTCCGATGAAGGGCTAGGGCCCGTATTGGCCCAGAAAGTGGATGGGAAAGAAGGCATAGTGGCGTGCGCCAGCCGGACGCTGAATTAGGGCGAAAAAGAATTACAGCGTTACTAAAAAGGAATGTCTGGCTCTAGTTTGGGCTGTGTAATATTTCCGTCCATACTAAGCCGGAGTTAATTTCGAAGTTGTCACGCACCACCATAGTTTGCAATGGCCCAGAAAGATGAAAACTGAAGACGGGTTGTTTGTTAGGTGGAAGGGGATCCTGGAGGAATACTCCTTTGAAGTTGAAGTTAGACATAGGACCGGGTAAATTACACACCAATGCCGATGGTCTATCTAGATTACCGGGAGCACCAGTCCAACACACTTAACCTAACAAGGAACAGAATGATCCTATGTATGGAGACAAAGTAAAATTTTCTGAGGGTGCCTGGAGGGATTCTAAGGACCGGGTGGTCTTAGATTATCTGGAGGCTAAACAAATGATCCAAATCCTCCTCGGACAAGAGGGAAGGGGGGCTCATTTGGGTCAGTCTAGAGTGTTGAAACAATTTAACGAAAGGTACTGGACCTCGCGAGGCGACAAAACTGTTAAGGAAGTTATCCAAAGTTGTTTCGGATGTCAAAGGGGGAAATATGGACGGGAACCTAAACAGTCGCCTGGACACATTATGGCAGGAAAACCGTGGGGAAAAGTTATCTGTGGACATTATGGGACCTCTACCCAGACAGACGAACAAAGGTACATTTTAACCTGTGTTGACGTCTTTTCAAAATATACGGTTGCTTGTGCCATTCCGGACAAGAAAGCTGAAACCGTGGCTAGGGTTATTTTAGAGAAGGTAATTTTTGTATATCACCTACCCCTGTTTACCTTGTGGAGTTCGCCACTCTTGCTAGTGGCACCGAGGAGCGCACCGCCCTTCATTGTTGTTGATAATTGGTGCAGCAGACTATTCGAAGAGGCGGAGCGCTCCCTTGCGAAGATGGACTAATCTGGTACTTTTTGTAGTTCGACATTGAGAGCTCTCTTGAAGCTGTCTAACGAGATGCCTCTCATGTCTCTTACTCGCCGCGGGAGTTTGTTGAAGAGACGTGCTCCTCTATGTGATAACCAGCCCTCTCGCAGAGAGCCCATCGCACCCCGATTTTTCATCTTGGGGATATCGCATTCCCAGCCTCTCCTATGACTGAACTTCATTGCTATTGGGGTATGTAGATTTGTACAAAACCCTCTGCGATTTTCCACGTATATAATATTAAGTATCGTTCCCTTCTACGTTCCAACAAATACAGCTTTAGTGATTTTACACGCTCCCAATAGTGTAACTGTTTTACTGAGTTTATATGTGAGGTGAAGTTCCTTTGTACACTTTCTAAGTCATTAGTTTCACCTGCTTTGTATGGGGATGTTAATACGTTATGGTATTTTAGCCGCGGTAGCACCAGGGATTTGAAGAGTGTTATCATAGGCAATTCACCGCAAGTTTTATACGTACATAGAATCCATCCTGTTAGCCGTTTCGCAGCTGTAACTTTGGCCTGGTTATGTTCTTTGAATCCCATATTCTCAGACATTATCACCCCAAGGCCTTTCACATTGTCTTTACGTTCTATTATGTGATTAGATTCTGTTATGTAACTTGTGTTCTCGTTAACGAAAACCTCATCTCCGTATCGTATTAATTGGAATTTGTCTTCATTAAACTGCATGTTATTTTCCCTGGTCCACTGGAACACCTTATTTATGTCCTCTTGCAGCCAGCCCGTATCTTCCTGTGTCTTTACTATCATACTCAGTTTTGTGCCATCCGCAAAAGGAGGATACTGTACTGTGTCTTGTGTTGGCATTTATGTCACTTATTAGAATGAGGTAAAGGAAGGGGCGCTAGTACTGTTCCTTGGGAAATGAGCTTTTGACGTCTGAAGGCTCAGCTGTTACTTGGCTTACTGCTACTGATTGTTTTCGGTTCACGAGGAAGTTGTATATCCACCTTCCGAGTTACCTGTTATTCCTTTGCTTTACGTTTGTGTGCAATAATACCGTGATCACATTTATCAAATGCCTTAACAAAATCGGTGTAAATGACGTCCACGTTTTTCTTTTCTTCTAGGGATTTAAGAATTCTGTCGTAGTGTTCCAATAGTTGCGAGAGACATGATCTTCCTGCTCTGAACCCATGTTGACCAGTGTTGTCTAGTTCATTTTTTTCCATAAATGTTGAGATTTTGCCTCGTAGGACTCGCTCGAAAATGTTAATGATGTGGGAAGTCAGAGCTACTGGGCGATAGTTTGTTGGTAGTGCTTTTACTCCCTCCTTTATGCAAAGGGCCAATTATTGTGTTTTTTCAAACTATCCGGTATTTCTCCAGTGTCTAGACTCCTTCTCCACATTATAGCCAGGGGTTTTGAGAGGTTTTCCTTACATTTCTTTATTAGATTGAACTCCACGAGTCCGGGCCTGGTGCCGAGTGGGATGGCATGTTGGCTATGGCTTCTGCTATGTCTTTTGGTCCGAAATTAATATCCAGAAGTCTGGGGGGTTTCCGTGGGGGGAGTTTTCATGAAAAATTAATTTTGGTCTCTGATTGCTTTTGTTTCGTCAGGCTTACTGAAGGCTGTTTCATACTGTAGACGTAATAGTTCACTCATTTCCTTTTTGTCCCTTGTGAATGACCCATCATCTTTACTAGTGGGCCGATGTTTGATGTGGTTTTAGTCTTATTTTTAGCGTATGAAAAGAAGTACTGGAGTTTTCCTTTATGCTGCAATAGCTTTGCTCTCTCTTCTCTTTGTTGTAGCTCATAGGATATTCTTAGTCGATGTTCAATTTCCACAATTTCTCTATCTATTTTGACCTTTTGTCTTTCCTGTACATTTTGTTGTGTGCTCTTTGTGTTAGTAATTGTCTTCTTCTGTACAGCTTCCTTCTTTTCCGTTCTTGTTTGCTTCTTCGTCTTGTTTGTCTTTCTGGTATGTGGTGGCTACAGATTTGGGTCATGGTTTCCGTTAATAGGACTAGGCATTCTGATGGTGTCCGGTTGTTCATTAAATCTTCCCAGTCTATTTCCTCCATTTTGTTTTCTTTCTATGTGATTGAGGGAGGCAAAAGGCAGAACTCTTATAGCGAGTGCCTCCCCCATAGTTGAAAGAGTGACAGGGCCAAAATCAAGGGACGTTCGACCAGTTTTTGGCCTAGTTTCTGAGGTGTTCTGTACACATGCTAGGGTTGTTTTGATCTCAATTAATTTATGATCTGAGTATGTTGTGTCCGATATGTTAACACTGTGTACTAGGTTGTCATTATTAGTGAAGACAAGGTCCAAGATATTGTTTTCACGTGTGGGTTCGGTAATATGCTGGTTAAGACTAAAAAAGTCGCAAAGTTTAAATAGTTCTCTTGCATTTGCTTCTCTGGCGTTTATCGACACTACTTGGACTTCTAGTTGCCTCCACTTGATGTTTGGAAGGTTAAATCTCCTAACCACATAATATTTGGTGTCGGGTTTAGGGCTTCCACTTCTGATTTTATCATGTTGAGCTGGGTTTTGAATTCTTCTAAGGATGATTCAGGAGGTCTGTATGTAACAATAACTGCTAGGTTTAGGGATTCTATTTTAACTCCAAGTATTTCCACTACTTCATTACTGTTATTCAGAAATTCAGTGGATATCAGCGAGTCATGAATGTACAAGGCTACACCTCTACGAGTTCTATGCGTTATGTCCGCCCTATGTAGGTTATAACCAGGAATCCATACTTCACTATCTGCCTGATCTTTAATGTGGGTTTCTGTGATAGCCGCAAATATAGCGTTTCCTTATTCTAGCAGGCCCCTAATAAATGGTACTTTGTTTGTGGTTCTATTTTTAAGACCTTGGATGTTTGCAAACAAGATGGGGGGAGGGACTACTATGTGTACCTAGTAGTCCTCGGGGGATATTTGGTGTTGCTCGTAGAGCACATCCTTGTGCCATGCTCGGGAGGACAGGAGGTACTCTAGCTGGGCTATTTGTTCTTCCAATTCTCACACTTTGGTCATCTTGTTCTGCCATTTCCCATAGTGTCTTCTTCCTCTGTCTCGTCCTCGCAAACTGGAGAGTTTTTGTGGTTAGCATTTGTGTTGTTTCTGGCTATCCTCCAAGTCCCCCTAATATGGAAATCTGAGCATTTGCTATCATAGCATTTCTTACTCTCTAGTGATGACTGGCAGAGGGGTGGGTGGTGGTATTTGCAGTTTTAACCAAATCTGAATTTGCCATCTCTGATCATAATGTTGCAAATTTTGGGGTGCTTAAATCTGCATTTTACTCCATTCAATTCACCTTTTGGTCCAAAGTGGCACATTCTTTGCAGGTGATATCTGCATACCGGTGTAGCTGATCCTTGTGTGCCTGAGTGTGTTGATGTGGTGATTGATGTTGCAATTTCCTTTGTATCGGTATGCATATGTTGCCTTGGGACCAGTCCAGATACATATGTTGCCTTGGGACCAGTCCAGATACATATGTTGCCTTGGGACCAGTCCAGATACATATGTTGCCTTGGGACCAGTCCAGATACATATGTTGCCTTGGGACCAGTCCAGATACATATGTTGCCTTGGGACCAGTCCAGATACATATGTTGCCTTGGGACCAGTCCAGATACATATGTTGCCTTGGGACCAGTCCAGATACATATGTTGCCTTGGGACCAGTCCAGATACATATGTTGCCTTGGGACCAGTCCAGATACATATGTTGCCTTGGGACCAGTCCAGATACATATGTTGCCTTGGGACCAGTCCAGATACATATGTTGCCTTGGGACCAGTCCAGATACATATGTGCCTTGGGACCAGTCCAGATACATATGTTGCCTTGGGACCAGTCCAGATACATATGTTGCCTTGGGACCAGTCCAGATACATATGTTGCCTTGGGACCAGTCCAGATACATATGTTGCCTTGGGACCAGTCCAGATACATATGTTGCCTTGGGACCAGTCCAGATACATATGTTGCCTTGGGACCAGTCCAGATACATATGTTGCCTTGGGACCAGTCCAGATACATATGTTGCCTTGGGACCAGTCCAGATACATATGTTGCCTTGGGACCAGTCCAGATACATATGTTGCCTTGGGACCAGTCCAGATACTATGTTGCCTTGGGACCAGTCCAGATACATATGTTGCCTTGGGACCAGTCCAGATACATATGTTGCCTTGGGACCAGTCCAGATACATATGTTGCCTTGGGACCAGTCCAGATACATATGTTGCCTTGGGACCAGTCCAGATACATATGTTGCCTTGGGACCAGTCCAGATACATATGTTGCCTTGGGACCCAGTCCAGATACATATGTTGCCTTGGGACCAGTCCAGATACATATGTTGCCTTGGGACCAGTCCAGATACATATGTTGCCTTGGGACCAGTCCAGATACATATGTTGCCTTGGGACCAGTCCAGATACATATGTTGCCTTGGGACCAGTCCAGATACATATGTTGCCTTGGGACCAGTCCAGATACATATGTTGCCTTGGGACCAGTCCAGATACATATGTTGCCTTGGGACCAGTCCAGATACATATGTTGCCTTGGGACCAGTCCAGATACATATGTTGCCTTGGGACCAGTCCAGATACATATGTTGCCTTGGGACCAGTCCAGATACATATGTTGCCTTGGGACCAGTCCAGATACATATGTTGCCTTGGGACCAGTCCAGATACATATGTTGCCTTGGGACCAGTCCAGATACATATGTTGCCTTGGGACCAGTCCAGATACATATGTTGCCTTGGGACCAGTCCAGATACATATGTTGCCTTGGGACCAGTCCAGATACATATGTTGCCTTGGGACCAGTCCAGATACATATGTTGCCTTGGGACCAGTCCAGATACATATGTTGCCTTGGGACCAGTCCAGATACATATGTTGCCTTGGGACCAGTCCAGATACATATGTTGCCTTGGGACCAGTCCAGATACATATGTTGCCTTGGGACCAGTCCAGATACATATGTTGCCTTGGGACCAGTCCAGATACATATGTTGCCTTGGGACCAGTCCAGATACATATGTTGCCTTGGGACCAGTCCAGATACATATGTTGCCTTGGGACCAGTCCAGATACATATGTTGCCTTGGGACCAGTCCAGATACATATGTTGCCTTGGGACCAGTCCAGATACTTCCCGAGTGGCACTACCTGTCTCTTGATTGGTTGTGGTTGGAGCACCCTGTACTGCCGTGGTTGTGGTAGATGGCAGTTGGTTTTGATTTTGAGGGCTATCCCCTTCATTCCTCTTACGTTGTTGTTGCTCGGGGAGGTTGGGTACAAAATAAAGTCCTGTCTGGGTGGTGGTTTGGGGTGACATAAGGGTCTCGGTTGGGCAGATAGAGGGTGGAGGGGGCGGAGGGGGCTGAGAGGTAACTTGTGGGGGTTTGGTTGGTTGTGAAGGGCAATGTGGGGGCAATTGAGGTTAGTTATGGGTATTTGTGCGTGAGGGGGAGTGTGCGCACACAGGTGACAATGTATCACTGTAGTGGGACAGCCAGTAACTAAGATCTTCTATGAATCGCGAGTATGATGTTAAATTTGTTGGTGACTGTGTTTTGTTGTCAGAATGGAGTAAAATATTTTCATTTAGCAAGGCCATTTGGACTTTCTGGCCAATTTTCTCCATTACTTCAGTAAATTCTTCTTGTAGCATAACAGCATTTTCAGCATTTTCTTTAGTTTAAGTTCATTTAATTCATGCAATTTACACATGTAAGTCCTTTTTTTCCTTTATTTTGCTTACCCATGCATTGCTGATGAAATAGCAATTTACATTCTTCACATTTGGCAGTTTGGTCCTCGGACTTTATCTTCCATTTAGTACATGTATTGGTATCCATCTTTGATCGTAGTTTAGTTTACTTTCTACATTTTATCTTTTACTTTAGTGATTTATATATCGAGGTGGAGAGTGTGGAGTCCTGTGACCATGAAACTGTGTGTGGAGGGACCTGAGGGAGCGGGGGTGGTGCCCGCGCGTCGTGCAGTGTCAGGTGTCAAGGTCGACCAGGGGAGGAGTTGGAGGGAGGCAATTTTATTGGCTTCGGCCCTACCACCCTTAAGATGGTGAATGAAATAGGCCGTAAAATCAGAGAAGTTTCAGGAGAACCCCGGGAAACCCTCTGGCTCAAGCAAAGACTAGGGATGGCTATCCTCCGGGGCAATGCCACCAGCGTCATGAGCTCAGTTCAAACAGGACTGGGTCATGCCACTGCGTGAGGCCCCGGCAGGAGTGGTGTATCCGTAGTCTTTCCACAGTAGGGTAAAACAAAACATAAACTTTATTTGTATGTAACATGTGTGATGCACATTAATAAAAGGGGATGTGTCGGATGGTTGAAAGCCACAGTTGCTCGCGCGTTTGGGGCTAGCAACACGTATTATGAAAAACATGCATCCTCCTTCATTCACTGTCCCCCCCTTCACTCACTCAACCCCACAATTTGCCGGAGGATAACAGGTTTTTCACAATACGTAGACGGAGGTCTTTTTAAAATTTTATTGGTATTAGTACTTCAACGTAACGTCTGTTTAAAGGTTTATCTTTTAGGCTGTATGATAGTTTTTTTTTGTGGACCAAAATATATCGACAGGAGGGCTGGGAAGTTTGTCTATTATTTGTGTATCTAGCCAGGTACTTGAATGTTTAGTTCGGTATTGGTTGGGACTAGGGAGAGGGTGTCGTGTGGAGGGAGGCACTATGGCGGGCCGTGGTGGGAGTGTTGGCACTGTATGGTTGACCGTTTGTATTTTTTACTCTAGATTCTCATATATTTTCACTTGATCACTTTTAACACTTTTACATAACTGGATTTCACTTTAATTTTAACTATTGGTACTACTCGATAATCCACTATTGATATACGTTCAGAGGAAACGCGTATACATTATTACGATTGACGTTCGTGGCAATTCGATTTTCGCCAGGTCATCATTTCTTCCTGGGCACCTATTTGAAAAAACGTTAGAAACAACACTAAAACAGGCTTTTCTTCATTATCCTGGTAGTAATTTAATATATGTTGCACTCAATTTATTCACTATGACGAACTAGATCCGTTTGCGAAGTATTGTCTATTTATCTCCATTATATTCCTGGCAAAATGCTCTATACCGGAGAGCAAAATCGACACTCCCTCCCACGACACTGCCCTACTACCCTGGATTTATTCTGAGTGATAGGGGAAAAGAATTTAATAACGAAATCTGGCAACACTTGGGAGATACCTTGGGCTACCAGATTCGACACACCTCCCCATATTATCCCAAGGGGAACATTGTATGTGAAAGGAACCATAGTGTGCTAGCGAATTGTGTACAGGCTAGTCTGAGCTCAAAAGGGGAAGAAATATTCCGAGGCTGACCGGAACTTCTGCCAGAAATTGTCTGGGGGATAAATACCACTGTTTGTAAGACTACTGGGTATTCTCCCTATGAGATTATTTTCTGAATCACTCCGAAACTGCCTCAGGAACGACTATTACCCTATCCCATTAATTCCGCCAAATACTCCCAACCAGAACATTATCTGAGAGAGCAAGGGGAGCGACGGCAACAAGTTCATAACCATGTTACGCAGCAACAACCCAAGAAACTTACCCTAAATATTCCATATTACCGGGGGAATATATTCTGGTAAAGAGACATGATCCCACCCGAGCTGGTAAGCTGGAAGAGAAATATGAGGGTCCCTTCTGGGTTGTGGAGATAAACGGACCATACCAAGTGTTGTATTTGCATCATGGAGGTATTGTGTCGGCTACACATACCCGCCATACCAAACGGTATGAGGGTATTTTACCCCCAGACCTGAGCGAGGAAGAAAGTGAGGAGGAGATAGAATTCGGGGCCGATCACCCTAATACATCCTCAGCTCGACGCAACACTGAAGGTCCCAATCTGAGAAGGAATTATACTGAGGACTCTCCGTTCTGGTGGTCTTTCAATAGCAAGCCAAACGAGTCTTTCTGAGTCCAGGCAAGAGGAGGATGGGGGAGCCGAGAAAGCTACGACGAGTGGGGAGAGAGAATACTGTGAACGTACCAATGATGATAAGCCTACGGTCCCCGAAAGCGAAGTTTCAGATCTCCCGAGAGATTTCAATAAGACCTTAAGTAGTGAGGAAGAGTGTTTCCGATCAGAAATGAGGAAAAAATAAGTATTTCCTGAGGACAAAAACCCACTTGGCTCTGCTTCAACTAAATTAAATAAGTCACAGGAGAACCGAACGACCAACTTCACGGGTAAGAGTCCAGCAAAGCCTTCTAAGCCAATGGGCTCCACAGAAACAATTACACACAGTGGTAGAATTAGCCGTCCACCAATCAGGTATCCGGACAAGGTTATAAATAGGACCCGCAAGGCGCATGGTGGCTAAAATGAATTCAGGGGCCTGATTGGTGGCTTCCTACAACCAATCAACACACGAGATTGAGAACTTGGTTAGCCACCAGGATTGCTCAGTGGCCATTGGGCAGGCCTTCTCTCGTGTTCGCCTCGTCCCACCCATACGTTAAACTGGGTACCTGGAGTGTAAAATCGGCCTTGGCGTAGGTCGTATCACTAGGGTAAATTTGATTACTTGTTTCACCTTTCCTATATACTTCCGTTCCGTTCCGCGTGCCTGTTAGTTGAAAGGCACCATCCCTCTCACAACTGACCCTCAGTACCGGCTCCGTCACCTACCATTGCCATGTCGCCATTGTCGACAGAAAGGGGCAGAGAGTGCAAACTACCCGAGCATTTAAGCAACTCCTCAGTCAACCGGGGCAAGTCCTATTAGCTAAAACTACAATTGGAAATCAGAATCCAGCACTACATGTGCACAAATGTATTTTTGAACATAGTGGAATGGTGGATTGGCAGAGTGATGGCAGGGATTTCAAAGGAACGGTATTACGGCGATCGGGAGCTCGCCTTAATTTAGTAGGGAGTGACAAGGTAAAAAGGCCGCCAGCCAATCAATGCGCTCCCTTTAACCTTCCCTGTAAACCAGCTGAGTTTGACACTCTGGACTCTGGCTGTAAACATGCCACACCTTCCCGGCCGACCAACCAGAAGCCTCCGTTTTCGGAGCCGACAGCTATGTCTACAGCTTCACGTTTAAACTCGCTCTCGCTCTCTCCACAGGCCGTTTCCTCTGGTTGCAATAGTTCTAATGCATCAGTGCCAGCCCTATACTCCCGTAAGCCACTAAATGACATTCGCAACCAGCTTCCAGGAACTTATTATGGAGAGAAAAGTGTTGAAGCGAAGGAAGGAAATATTCAAGCCGCGCGGCCAAAGCAACGACTGGTCGAGCGGGCGGCTCAGCCAATAACAGCATCGGAAAGCGGGAGGCGGGGCTATATCAAGGGGGTGGGGGAAGCTGCAGAGTTCATTCACCTCTCGGACTCCACTGGGCTAACTTCTTGCAACCCATATTCTCTCCCTCGCTTGGGCACCCATGGAAACTTGGATCTACTTGTTTCAGCCTTCCAGCCCACTCCACTAGTTCCAGCAAAGTCCACCTCGGGCCTGGCATCACTCTCCCCTACTAGGCGGATACACCTTCTGTATCCGGCTGCCTGTCGTCACATCGCTGGCTTGGACATCTACAGCCAAGCGATTCAAGAGGGACGACAAATAGTAGATGGGAGCGAAGATTTCCAGTTGAGCTATTGGCCGGCTCTGAGGTGGTGAAGTTGTTCTGGTAGATACCGAAGACTGTCTTATATTTTTAAAGGACCCATATTGGGCCCGAACCAGATTTCGAGAAAGAGAAAAAATGCTTGACAAACCCAGTGGTTCCAACCAATAATATTTGATGTGTTCTTATAGGACAAAATAAAGAGAAAGAGAATAGACTTATGTAAATAAATACAATTATGATGTGTTAAGAGAATAATAGTTATTCTTGATAGAGAAGGCTCCATGCCACTTACCTATCAATAGTATAGGATTTTGTAGGGCAGCAAATAGATATTAACATTAAAGTAAGAGGGGATGATCCATAAATAGATAAGCAACTATAGGGCTCAGGGGAATAAGGAATAGTTGCAATTAGATCAGCTTTAGTTTGAGAAATAGATAGGGACACTAGTCCGTATGATCAAATATATATTTTTGTTATAAAGGAAACATTGTTAATCATATTGATTAAGAGAAAATTCCGTCGGTTCCGTGGTAAGAATTACGAGTATTAAGTCATGGAGAATATTGTAATCATAAAATATATGTAGAGGATTAACCCTCCGGCCCCGGCTATGTATTATATATATATTCCTCGAAATCCGGGTGTTTTGGCCGAAAAACGTCTAGGCTAGGCTACCGTATATTCGTTAATCAGACTGCTTCCCGCATTCCCGCGCATCCCCAAGCCTAGCTGTGTTATTTACCTGTAGAATGGCATTAAGTAGAGCTCTCTAAGTCAACTGGGTGAGCTGTGATGATGATTTCATTGGAGATAACTTTATGGCCAAACCAGCCACTTTACACCACTTTTCGATACTGAACAACAACATACAGGCACACACGAACAAGCGACGCTCTCCTTCTTGTGGCCGGAGATGCGGAGCGTCGGTCCAGCCGGCTGTTGTTTACATGCGTCGGACCGAGGCGTCGGACCGACGCCTCGCACACGAAGCTCACAGGCTTTCAACCACTGGTACTATGTAGTACCACCCGGGTTCCTGGGGGCAAAAAATAATGGTACACGTGAGTACCAACCGGGTTTGAAGGATTAAGCGGTGAATATTGTTCATGTAGGTTTTTTGGAGATACTGATCATATCAAGCCATTTGTTGAGATATATTATTGAAATAGGTGGTATACGCAGCATATGGACTTATTGGTGTTACGACCGGGCACTCGGGTACACTAGGGCTCTCAAACAGGACTCGAGTATGGCTCGCTGCCACAACGGAAACACACGATCCCAACCCCAGAGTACTGCCAGCCGAACAAAAAACACCAATACCCTCCAGAGTTCTATCTGCTATAACGGGGTATACAAGAACTCGGTACTAGCGTTTCACAACAGACTAATAAAGAGACGGGAGTTATCTAGTCTGGTCAACAATCAAACAAAGAAGTAAATACAACAACACCAAAGAATAGTGTTGGCCGAAGCCGAAGTAATCCACCCTTGACTAAGAACTTAAGAAGTCCTCCACCCTCTACTTCGGATCGGCACTATTACGTTACGTTAAACAATAGTCCTCGAGCATCGAGCAAGGAATCTTCTGATAAAGTTAGATGCTTCTCGGATACTCGTAAGAAGTAAGTATCGGATTTTGAACAGCAATTCAATAAGCAACACACTGGCAATTAAGTAATATTAAAGGCTTTAAATTGACATAAGAAGAATTATAAGAATAGACAGTAGTAAATGGCAAACATATAAAAGAAGTACTCCGACAATGCACTGGCAATAGCCTACTAGGATTGTGCTCGGGGGGGCCACTAATCTCTAAAGTAGCTATGCGTGCCACACATGAAATCAATAGTGCATAAACAATAACATACATAAGGAAAGCTTCAATACTATGCTGTATCTGCTGACCGAGCAAAGTCTAGCTGGGATGTAGTAGGCTAGGAAACAATGGCTGAGCAAGCGGCTCGTAGCCTAGCGAGGTCCTTAAGACTGTGCGGCCAAATTACGGTAATTGACGGGATGCTCTCTTGAGAGATCCAGATCACTAGTATCTGGTTCTCTCCTGGCGATCCTCTCAAAGTCAAGCAAACGAGTTAGCACAGTGCTGGGTGGCAGAGGCAAAAGCCCTCACTCGCAACACAGTGCTAAACTCACAAGGTACACAGTCAGAAAGACCACCCAGGCTTTCCAAGTCTCCGTTGCGATTGTACAGGTTCAACAAAACCTAATACACATCGGGAATCACAACTCTAGTAGCCTTATCCCAGTCTAGCATCACCTAGATCAGCAGAAAACAGGAACATGAATAATCATACACAGGGAAATGCATATACGAGTGCAACAAACATTAATCAATCCTATTCTAGTTATCCCTTCCAAAATAGGCTATCTAATAGGCATATATCTCGTGAGAACTCAAGCGACAATACTTTGGCTGACTAAATCTGCACCAAAGGGGTCATTGAGGTTAAAAAGGGTTCGGGAAAAGAAGAAGGTAGGCGGTACAGAGAGTAGGGAAAGTTCACATCAGTCGGAAGAATATATATAGTTGCAAGGGATATGAGAAGTCGCTCTGCCTAATGAGTTCTGAGGAAAATGCGGCGAGACCTCCCTTTTTATACTCGGCCCTCTAGTGAGCATATCGCCAACTACTAAGGACCGCCCACTAGCAATCGTTACGTAATATTCTCTCTCAATCTGGGATCGACAAAGGATTTCCCACGCACTGAGAGGGAGGAGGGAGGAGGAAGGAGGGGAGTTAGGCCTACCTGCCTCATGGCGCACTCGCTGGCCCTCGTTACGTAATCTCTCTCTCTCCTTTCATCATTACAAATAAGTCCCACACACAACACTTATAACTAATGATATAAAATAGAACTCGTTGACTCAGATGAAAACAAGATACATATTTATAATACTTATAGTACAACGGCTCACATAAACTAAGTTAGGAAACTCTACACAGACTACAGCCAAAGTTCCTGCCCTGACGATCCTAGCGAGAGTGGGGCATGACTGGGCGTTCTGTACAGCATGCTCATACTCGACATGCGTCACACCTCCCCCAAGATTTTACTTGCTCAACCCTGAGCTAAAATCTGATACACAGAACCCCATCAAGCCCCTCACACCCAGCGACCGCATGGCACTAAAACAAAGCTGAGATTATCACTAAAACACATCTTAAAAAAAAATTACATTTTATAACTCCTCCCAACAATAGCAAAAGACACAATATCATGCTCCCAGAGCGAGCTTACAGCAGCTCAGCCGTTTGATAGTTCGTGGACTACTCAAACTCTATAGGCTATGACAAACTTATACAATTATCTATATAAAAAAGAAAGAGTTTTTTTTATGATTTTTATATTTTAATATGTTTTTCCCGGCTGCACTATAAGGGCAGCCTATTTTCTTCTATACCAAACGCTCAACTCCTGCTTTACGACCCAATACGCTGGGCTACAATCGCGAGCCAACAAGCACCAAGCGCAAAATACTATTCAAACTAAAGCAGGAGGCTACCCGTGTGTCAATCTACCCAGGATCATATACCCTTGAACGACCATCTGCAACCACGTTGTCACAACCGGCAATATGGCGTATGTCCAGATTATATACTAATAACCTTAGTGACCACCTGGTCAGCCTCATATTCCGATTGTGAAACTGGTTCAAGATCTTGAGAGGGTGATGATCTGGGTAAACTACAACGACCGGACCATAGGCTGGAACATAGACCTCGAAATGCCCCAGCGCAAGCACAACCGCCAGCAGCTCCTCCTCGACAACAGAGCAGCTCCCCTGGGCCGAATTGTACTTCTCCGAGCCGAATTTAACAAGATGCTCCAGCCCATCATCGTCCTTTTCAATTTCATTCATCAGGTTCTGAAACGTTGCTAGTGCATTCTTACGTCCGTCAGGCATAACATTGCACTGGTAGGCACTCCCGTCCACAACATCCAGCTCTGCTTGCACCATAGGCTGTCGAGCAGGATTTATACGGTAGGGAATTAAACTGAGCCTTGCACTATCTCCAGCCTGCATGTCGGATTCTACCCCGTACATCAGGCCTGGAGAAGCAACAAACATGCGAAAGTACTGCCATAGCCTAGTAAACAACTGCCTTGCACTGTCTCCACGAACAACATGCCTAGTGCCCTCCCACAACCCAGCCGAGACCGCAGCTTCTAACCTGTAGTCTCCCTCCTTCTCCACCTTCGTCCCTAGAACAGCCAGGTCATGAGAGGGACAATCAGTACCACCTGTGCAGTCACTCCCATAGTTCATTATTGCTAAGGCTTCCCCGCCGATACCGTACATGCGCACCCCCGCATTCCTTTTGACGACATCTGCCTGCTCAGCATCACCGCTTTTAGAGACATGGCCAGATACAGTCGGTCTATGGTAGGGCTGTTGCATTAGACTAGAGCAGCATTGGGAGGCTATGTGACGACCGGGCACATCCACTCCACAGCCAACCTCACCAATCTGCTCAATGTCCTCCTTTTGACCACCACCCTTGGCAGCCATGGGTCGACCCTGACCTGGCAACCATGCCAAAGCCTCGTCGCCCACCTTGAACCACCGAAACAACGAGGCTAACGGTCTTTCAACATTCACGTGACCTGCCCGTGGAACATCTTGCACCACCCGAGTTGTGAGACTCAGGGGCTCGGCACGACCAGTGGGGTATGAACCGAGCTGGTGCTGGAGTGCTGCACACTGCTGCTCAGGCAGGTGCTCTAGCGCTTCCACAGCCACCAGACTCGTGTCCCCCGCCCACTGCTCCGCCGAGACATGACAATCCCTACTCTCCTCCACCTGTGCCCTACTGCCCCCCTCTCCTTCTCCACCTTGGCCGCGGCAGACCAACGCAGGGACAGTAGGCTGCTCAGGTGGTTGCCTCACAAACTCCTCCCACAGGTTCACATGAGATGCTTCCCCGTCCTCGTGTTTGATCTCGACAGCACCATTACCACACTTCTGAACTTCCGGATCCTCCAACTGCAGTTTACAAATATCTGAGGGAACCAACCTGTCTAGATGCTTCCGAAGCAACCCAAGTCCTTCCCCAATATCAAACTGAGCAACCCTTTTTTCTCTCCGTGTGTAACGTTGCTGCCTCGGAGTCTCTTCCTGCCCTACCTCCTCACTAGCTGTGACAGGTCCTGGGGCCTCTCCAGACTCTAACATAGGTGCCAATACTGAATCACTCAGGAGAGCCGCCGAGTCAAAACTCTTAAAACCAACTCCAGCTTTAGCCTCCTCCTGTTGATCGTTCCTCTGCTGGTCTGAAGACGGAGGACTAGGCTGTGACACTTTATCTGCCCGAGCTCGGGTGACAACACACGCCATGGGTTGTGTCTGGCACCGCTCGACCCACTCTCGCTCTTCCCCACTCACGTCGGCCGGCCTCTCGGCAACGACTAAGGGTAGAACCTCAGAAGCGGGCATTGCAAAGTCGTTGCCGAGAAGAAGGTCGACGCCCTCCACTGGCAGTTTCTCCACAATCCCGACATCCAATTCACGTGCCACACCATCCACCTCCAACTCCAACCGCACCAGCGGGTATGACCGAGTTGCATTAATACCCTGCACCACTACCACCCGAGCCGCATTTATAGGGTAGCCAGTCAAGTTATTCATCAGAGTCAGGGAAGCACCTGTATCACGCAAGACCTCTACTCCATGCTTGCGCCCCGCCCACATCACGCAACCCCGCCCTCTATGGTCGCAAAAAACATCCTGAGCAGGGTTCGAGCCTCCCAGGTGCTTCTGCATTGGCTGTGCCTCAGCCTCTGACGAACTGCCCCGGGCAAACTCAGAAGACTTCAGAGACACACCAATGTTGCAGGCCAAAGACACAGCTGCTGTAGGTGGTTTGCTAGGACAGACTCTTGCAAAGTGCCCCTTTTTATGACATTGATAACACTCCAACTCCCCTTTGGGCTTCCCTTGGTACTGGGAAGGGCCCGGCCCCTTCTTAAATGGGACGGTGCTAGTCTTGTGGTCAGTCTTGGTATCATAACTCTTGTACTTGTTTGCATAAGATATATTACCAACTCGGGGGGGTGGGGCGTCACGCCCCTTGTTACCTGCCTCACTACGCTGGGCAGACCCGCACCCACGAATTAGCGACAGCCGGAGGTCAGCCATCTCAGCTGCCTCCTGTAGAGTTTTTGGGTTCTTTTCTTTAATAGTTAAAGTCATTTCTGCACCAGTACACTTATAAAACTGCTCGAGCAGAAACAGCTCAGTCAACTGTTCGGCCGTCTCAGCTTTCTCAGAACGTGTCCAGTTTGTAAGTGCATCTTTTAAGTCCCGGGCATGTTCAAGAAAGGTCGCCTCCCTAGTCTTCGTAACACCCCGAAACTTCAATCGATATGTTTCTGGTTGCAACTCGTATGCCCGTAGGACAGCTCTCTTCAATACTGGGTAGTCAATGCAAGACTCTAAAGGCAGTGCATCATAAGCCTTCAGACCCTTACCCGTAAGTCTTGAGGAGACTAGAGCTGCCCACTTCTCTTCAGGCCAATTATGCTCCCTACACTTCTTCTCAAAACGATTAAAAAATTCTGTGACTTCAGTTTCACTAAATGCCGGCACCAATTTGACTAAGTGGGACAAGGACTGTTCTCTTACTTGGCCCTCATGGCCCATCCGAGTCCCTGTCGACTCTGCACAAGTCTTATCTAAATCTATTTGAGCACAATATTTCTCTGAGTCGTACCTAAGCTCAGCCTCGTGCCTCCTAGTCTCATTCTCCTGCCTCCTAGACTCAGCCTCAATCTCCTTCTCCTGCTTCCTAGTCTCATTCTCATGCCTCCTAGTCTCATTCTCCATCTCCTGCTTCCTAGCCTCATTCTCAATTTTAGCAAGCTCAAGTCTAAATATCATATCTGGAGACAGGCAGGAAGAGGGAGCTGCCACTACTGAAGGAGGGGGGGCAAAAACTGGGGAACCACCATGTGCACCGCCCGAGGGCACTCCAATCTGCCAATTCTCATCCCTCTGTGGGAGAGTGCTAATCTCCGGCAACTGAGTGGACGGCACTGTGGGAGTCGAGTGAGAGGGGATCTGGGGAGGAACCCCCCCAAACGCCCTCTCCTCCGAAACCCCATGTCGCCCACGCAACACCCAGGAAATCAGCTCCCTCTTGGACATCCCTATTACATTGGATAGGCCCAAAACCTTGGCTATCAGGTGCAAGCCATAAATATCCACCCCAGTCAGCCTCTCCTCCGTCACGTGGTACCGCTTACTCACAAAAACTCTAGCATCCTCCTCACTGATTACTAACGGCACCTCTTCAAATGGCATCTCTCGCTCCTCGTCAGTGCTAGGGCACGACATACTGAAGTCCACAAAAAAATTCTCGAGACAAAAGTGTTAAACTTCCTTATGCACGCACTAATTACTAAATTAACTGGAGTCTCTTAAATGCTCTACTAATTGCCATACAAAAAAAAAAAATCTTCAATATGCACGCTAAAGTACAAACAAACAAATGTTGTACAACTCTGCAAAAATTTATACTGTTCACAAAATCCTAAGCAAGGTCGCCATTTGTTACGACCGGGCACTCGGGTACACTAGGGCTCTCAAACAGGACTCGAGTATGGCTCGCTGCCATAACGGAAACACACGATCCCAACCCCAGAGTACTGCCAGCCGAACAAAAAACACCAATACCCTCCAGAGTTCTATCTGCTATAACGGGGTATACAAGAACTCGGTACTAGCGTTTCACAACAGACTAATAAAGAGACGGGAGTTATCTAGTCTGGTCAACAATCAAACAAAGAAGTAAATCCAACAACACCAAAGAATAGTGTTAGCCGAAGCCGAAGTAATCCACCCTTGACTAAGAACTTAAGAAGTCCTCCACCCTCTACTTCGGATCGGCACTATTACGTTACGTTAAACAATAGTCCTCGAGCATCGAGCAAGGAATCTTCTGATAAAGTTAGATGCTTCTCGGATACTCGTAAGAAGTAAGTATCGGATTTTGAACAGCAATTCAATAAGCAACACACTGGCAATTAAGTAATATTAAAGGCTTTAAATTGACATAAGAAGAATTATAAGAATAGACAGTAGTAAATGGCAAACATATAAAGGAAGTACTCCGACAATGCACTGGCAATAGCCTACTAGGATTGTGCTCGGGGGGGCCACTAATCTCTAAAGTAGCTATGCGTGCCACACATGAAATCAATAGTGCATAAACAATAACATACATAAGGAAAGCTTCAATACTATGCTGTATCTGCTGACCGAGCAAAGTCTAGCTGGGATGTAGTAGGCTAGGAAACAATGGCTGAGCAAGCGGCTCGTAGCCTAGCGAGGTCCTTAAGACTGTGCGGCCAAATTACGGTAATTGACGGGATGCTCTCTTGAGAGATCCAGATCACTAGTATCTGGTTCTCTCCTGGCGATCCTCTCAAAGTCAAGCAAACGAGTTAGCACAGTGCTGGGTGGCAGAGGCAAAAGCCCTCACTCGCAACACAGTGCTAAACTCACAAGGTACACAGTCAGAAAGACCACCCAGGCTTTCCAAGTCTCCGTTGCGATTGTACAGGTTCAACAAAACCTAATACACATCGGGAATCACAACTCTAGTAGCCTTATCCCAGTCTAGCATCACCTAGATCAGCAGAAAACAGGAACATGAATAATCATACACAGGGAAATGCATATACGAGTGCAACAAACATTAATCAATCCTATTCTAGTTATCCCTTCCAAAATAGGCTATCTAATAGGCATATATCTCGTGAGAACTCAAGCGACAATACTTTGGCTGACTAAATCTGCACCAAAGGGGTCATTGAGGTTAAAAAGGGTTCGGGAAAAGAAGAAGGTAGGCGGTACAGAGAGTAGGGAAAGTTCACATCAGTCGGAAGAATATATATAGTTGCAAGGGATATGAGAAGTCGCTCTGCCTAATGAGTTCTGAGGAAAATGCGGCGAGACCTCCCTTTTTATACTCGGCCCTCTAGTGAGCATATCGCCAACTACTAAGGACCGCCCACTAGCAATCGTTACGTAATATTCTCTCTCAATCTGGGATCGACAAAGGATTTCCCACGCACTGAGAGGGAGGAGGGAGGAGGAAGGAGGGGAGTTAGGCCTACCTGCCTCATGGCGCACTCGCTGGCCCTCGTTACGTAATCTCTCTCTCTCCTTTCATCATTACAAATAAGTCCCACACACAACACTTATAACTAATGATATAAAATAGAACTCGTTGACTCAGATGAAAACAAGATACATATTTATAATACTTATAGTACAACGGCTCACATAAACAAAGTTAGGAAACTCTACACAGACTACAGCCAAAGTTCCTGCCCTGACGATCCTAGCGAGAGTGGGGCATGACTGGGCGTTCTGTACAGCATGCTCATACTCGACATGCGTCACATTGGTAATAGGGTTAAGAGAATATATAATATAAGAGTGTTCTAGATAGGGAGATAGAGGCCATGTGTAGTAACGCCCTGGTCTCTTGAATAGACATATTAGGGCCCGGTAAATTTATATTATTTTGGAGTTTAGTTAAGAATAGATCTAGTGTTCTAGATAAGGAAATAAAGGTCAGATTCCTGACTTCAGGAGGTCAGAAGTGTGGGAAGCCATGAAAAGAGTGAAGTTGGGGAAAGCACCAGGAACAGATGGAGTGTGTGGGGAAATGTTGAGGTATGGTGGTGAGATAGTGATAGAATGGGTATGGAAAATGTGCAAACTAGCATGGGAGAAGGGGAGTGCACCCGATGACTGGAAGACTGGCATAATAGTCCCCCTATATAAGGGCAAAGGGGAAAGAGGAGTGTGAGGTAACCACCAAGGAATATGTCTTCTAAGCGTAGTAGGGAAGGTATACAGTAGGGTAGTGATTGAGAGAGTGAGAGTGAGAACGGAGAAATGGATAGGCGACGAGCAGGGAGGTTTTAGGAAGGGAAGAGGATGTGTAGATCAGATTTTTACCCTGAATTGTGTTGTGGAGAAGTATCTGGAGAAGAAACAAAAGGTGTATGTTGCCTTTATGGACTTGGAGAAGGCCTATGACAGAGTGGATAGAGAAGGTTTGTGGAAAGTACTTAGAATATACGGAGTAGAGGGCAAGTTGCTGAAAGCAGTGAAGAGCATGTATGAGGGTGCAAAGGCGGCAGTACGTGTGGAGAGTGAGCAGAGCGAGTTCTTTGACGTGAATGTTGGTTTGAAACAGGGGTGTGTGATGTCCCCGTGGTTGTTTACTGTATATATGGATGGAGTTATGAAAGAAATACTATCAAGAGCAGTGGATGTTGGTGTATCGCTGAAAAGGGAGGGAATTGAGTGGAAGCTACCTATACTGCTGTTTGCGGATGATACAGTTCTGATGAGTGATAATGAATGGGAGCTGCAGGGTCTGGTAAATGAGTTTGGAACAGTGTGCGAAAAACGGAATTTGAAGGTAAATACGGGGAAGAGCAAGGTTATGGTCTTCGAAAGGGGTGAAGTCACAGAGTGTGAGGTGAAGCTGAACGGTCAGGCTATGGAGATCGTCAACTCTTTTAAGTATCTGGGCAGTGTGTTGAGTAAAGATGGGACTATGGATGAAGAGGTGCGGGAGAGGGTACAACAGGGGAAGAGGGTTGTAGGAACGCTAAAAGCAGTAACAAGAAATAGGGTGGTCAGTATGGAAGTGAAGAAGTCCTTGCATGACAGTGTGGTAATCCCGACACTGACTTACGGAAGCGAAGCATGGACGTTGGTCGAGAGACTCAGACCAAGAGTGAGAGCAGTGGAAATGAATTACTTAACCCGGCAAGCGCGATAGGCCTCACGGAAGGCTTCCTATAGGGAACGCGATAGGCCTCACGGAAGCAAGACCATAAAAAAAGCCTTCCAAAAAAAAAAAGGGCCTATCAAAACAAAGGAATTTGTCTCTAGGTAAGATAATTCCCCTCCAGTACTCATCCATGTAAATCTCACCCACCCCCCTCCCCTCCTTCCCCACCTTATTCCCCCCTCCCTCCCCTCCTCAATTATCACCTATTTTTCCTCTTATTATCATCATTTATCGGTTATTTTTCTCTCCCGCGATAGTGTAGCACAAGTGGGTTGCAGAAAAGATCGTTATGTAACACCCAGACACTGGCCCACACCGCCCCGCTCGTCTCAGTTACCTCACAGACAGCGAGAGAGGAGGGTTGCCTGTGGCTCTCTCTCGCCTGAGATTATGACCGGGTGGCCAATATCTTCGTTTTTCACCACCCAAATGCTTTTCCCACTTATTTTAGCACTCTTGAAGGTTCATATATACATCATATATGTAAAATAAAAGCATACCGAAAACAAATAATGCTCTATATTGTAAATATAACGAATTCTGTCATAATCCAAGGCTAGAAATGCACAAATAACTACCCTAGCCCCTAGGTCTATTTCGCGCTTGTCAGGTTAAGGAGTGCGTGCGCAGTTACATGGAGGGATAGACAGACTAATGAGGAAGTAAGAAGGAGGTGTGGTGTGGAGGTAGATGTGCTGGAAAGTGTGAAAAGGAACAACTTGAGATGGTTCGGCCATATGGAACGTATGGAAAGCGAGAGAATGACTAAGAGGGTGTACGAGAGCGAGGTGGAGGGACAGAGGGGGAGAGGTAGACCGAATATGAGGTGGAAGGATGGAGTGAGGAACTACATGAACGAAGGCGGTGCTGGTTGGGGGGAGGGGCGTCGACTGACTGGGGACAGAGGTGCATGGGGCGGTTCGTTCGTGGCCACCCCTTCGGGGATCACGGCGTCAGGCAATAGATAGATACCTGTAGATAGATTTAATAATGCCCTGGTCTCTTGAGTAGACACAGTAGGGCCCGATAAGACTATATTATTTTGGAGACTAGTAACGTGCCTTTGGATCAAAGTCGAAGTGAGTCAATACCTGAATAGTGGGAATCCAAATAGGTGGTAACGGGAGCTCTCGAGTTCCAATGTACAACCTATGGTGGGTCGACGAAATATTCAATCTGTGTATTGAACTCATTTCGGCCTGAACAGAGAAATAGTTACTAGGTTAGCATAAAGCTAGTAGTAATTTTGTTAAATAAAGTATAGGAACGTCTAAATGACTGTCAAATTATTCCCCACCTTAGTAGTATATTTAGAATAAGAAAATAAGTACTACAGTCATTAACGGTCATTAGGCATCTAAATGGATCAATGTCAGTAGCGGGGTACCCCAGGGATCGGTACTAGGACCAATTATCTTTCTAATTTACATCAACGACATAGATGAGGGTCTCACCTGTACAATCTCAAAGTTTGCTGAAGATACGAAAATTGCCAATAGCGTACTCTCAAAAGAACAAGTTGACGATATGCAACACATTCTAGATAAGTTGTCATGTTGGGCCCACATTTGGCAAATGAGTTTCAATGCGGATAAACGTAAAGTGCTACATATCGGATACCAAAATGAGAAAGCAAACAATTCGATGAATGGCACTCAGCTTAAGAATGTAGACAGAGAAACCGATCTGGGAGTAACAATATCGAGTAACCTAAAACCAAGTCATTAATGTTCAGAAGTTGTTAAGAAGGCAAACAAAATAATTGGCTTTATAGGCAGGTCACTTGAGCATAAATCTAAAGAAGTTATCCTAACTCTTTACAATTCCTTAGTCCGCCTTCTTCTGGAATACTGCGTTCAATCTTGGTGCCCTTATTACCAAAAATATATAAACAAGCTAGAACGAGTTCAACTTAGAGTTACCAAAATGATACCTAGCCTAAAGAACAACCCCTACGAGGAGCGTCTTCGAGAATTAAATTTATTTCCTTTAACCCAGCGCAGATTAAGAGGCGACTTAATTCAAGTGTTCAAAATCATCAAAGGCATCGACAATATGAACTGTAGTAAGTACTTTACTATCGACCAATCTAATTACACGTGGGGAACCGGTTGTAAAATTATTGGTAAATCTTTTAACTCACACGAATCTAAGAATTTCTTCTTCAATCGAGTTGTCAACTTGTAGAATGGGTTTCGCCGAGACGTTATAGACTGCAGCACTGTTGATTCATTTAAATTTCGCCTAGACAAATATCTTGCATCAAACCTGCGACTGACTGTGTTTATAAATGAATAACTTTATTGTATTCCCCCCTCAGATTCATCAAGGATTATTATGTATATATATATATTACTAAGACGTTACTCTCTTTTTCCCAGATATACGAAAGATCACTTATAACTGTGTTATGTTACTAACCCATCTGTGCCCTACTAACTTCCTAATCCTGTCACAGACATTAGTTCCAGGGCAGTGGTTCCCTTCCGAGTTTCCCCTTGCCCACTCTAAACCACTGTTCGGACACTTGATCCTCAGTGTTTTAGAGGACAAGCAGCCAAGAGGGGTCACTAGATCTGTTGTTGCTTGATGTCCTTTGTACTCCTTTGTACTCCTTTGTACTTTAGAATATTATCCTATAAACATTCACAGAGAGTTACAATCTAGTATAATAGGGACAAAGGAACTGGTGACCTCAGGTAAAGCGAGGTAGCACGGGTGAGCTAGCCACGAGGTAACCTGTCCGTGAGTACCGCGGTGGGGGAGGTAAGTTGATTGTACTGAGGTGACGTATAAAAGTTTCAGTTTATATGTATAATAAAGTCTAGGACGAATGGAAAATAATTTGACGTTTATCCTAGATTAAATAAGATAGGCTATACCGTATTTTTTGGCTTATAAGGCGCGCTTTTTTTTCTCCCAAAATTAGGCCTCTAAAATCAAAATGCGTCTTACAAAACAAAGGTTGACATTTTTAGACATATATCGAGTCTACACACAGGTATCGAGTCTACACACACTCCGGTGTAACATGTAAACTAAACACTATGGTACACAATGCTAATACAATTGCCAAATAATGTATATAATGCTTATTGTTTGGCATTATGAGTATTGTACATATCAGTAATGGGTGAAATTGTAAATAAACCTACTATCCTGGAGACGCCATGTGCATGTTTACGTTTTGGCCTGACGCTACGGTACAACGATCCGGTACACTGAACTTTCGGTACAGTAACGATATCGTATTTTTTTTTTTTTTTCTATTCCGTACACATTTGTATCCTCATAATATATTATGGCATTATTGGGTATTATTGTAATAAATAAAACACACTTTGATTTTTTTTTTTTTTATCCCATAAAATATTATGAACTATGAATACTTTGGTAGTATCCACTACAGTAGGCTATAGTAGGCATTGCATATCAACACAGACGCTGCACAGTATTGTTTGACTGAAGAGGGACGCCAAAATGTAAACAAAGCATGCAAATGGCTCTTCATAATTACGAGATTGGTTTTATGGTTTTATACTTTTCTTTCCAAATGTCTACTTGTATAATTTAGGGTGCGTCCTATCAAATATCGCACCCTATATAATTTAGGGTGCGTCCTATAAAATATCGCACCCTATATAATTTAGGGTGCGTCCTATAAAATATCGCACCCTATATAATTTAGGGTGCGTCCTATAAAATATCGCACCCTAGAAGCCGAAAAATAGGTAATTCGAATTTAAACTATGAACTCAGAATGGTGAATATAAATCCACTAAACAAACAATAAATAATACTTAGCCAAAATGGTGGCTGTACAGTAAAAAGGAATTTAAATTCACAGAACGTGTAGTGAATAAAATTAGCAAATTGGGGCTAGTAAAGCATTAATGGTGAATAGAAATTCACGGAACTGGTTATAATAATTATAAGAATCGCCGGAATAAGTGGCGGAACGAAAAAAAAGAATACAATTAATTCACAGACCATGTAGTGAATAATATTAGCCAAAATGGGGCTAGTGAAGCAGTAATGATGAATAGAAATTCACGGAACTGATACTAAAATAGTATTACCCGTAATACGTGGCTCAACGAATAGTAAGGATTAATCTAATTTCGCGGAATTGACCGTAAAATAATAGAAGCCAGAATGAATGGCTGGTGAACTCGCCGTACGGATTTTATGACTACGGGGAGTAAATGGGGAATTAGTGTATTCTAGATAAAGCATAAATTGAATTTGGCGTCTGAAGATATCAGATTAAATTAGTTAGACGAATAGACTGGTATTACACTCTCTGTGGACACTTAAATATACACTTTCGTACTCAACAAATAATAACGCAATATAATAAGATCTGGGAGTGTTCACTGGTAACTACGTGTGGTGTATGGTATAAACCTTAGGTGTAATATATATATAACATCTATATGGAATATATATGGGTTATATCCAGAGTGTTATAGATATATATGGGTTATATCCAGAGTGTTATAGATATATATGGGTTATATCCAGAGTGTTATAGATATATATGGGTTATATCCAGAGTGTTATAGATATATATGGGTTATATCCAGAGTGTTATAGATATATATGGGTTATATCCAGAGTGTTATAGATATATATGGGTTATATCCAGAGTGTTATAGATATATATGGGTTATATCCAGAGTGTTATAGATATATATGGGTTATATCCAGAGTGTTATAGATATAGCAAACCTTATATAGAGTGTGTTTTGTTCTCTCAACACGAGGGATAGGTTATAGAAAGGAGAGTCCAAAAAGGGTCTCTAGAATTACGTAAATTTGAACACTAGCATATTGTATCTAACCTTCACAACAATTAAAAAACACAGTAACACAGAAACACTTAATTTGCGGTGAGGAAGTGAAGTAGATCCGGATCCGTGAGGGATCTGGCGACCTAGCACTTGTTGTAGACACCAGAAGGGGACGCCATTGTTACACACATAAGCTAGAAGAGTCACTTTCTAGGTCTCCTACACACTACTCTTGGTCACTGCACCCAGGATACTCTTTAAGGGGATTTAGGCTAACCCCTACGGAATTATTCACGATTAAGCACGCTCACTATAATAGCGATATACCCGAAAGTGGAGTCAGTTTTGCCTAACAATCATTTATTTCAGGCAGGTAATATTCAGTTTTTAATTTGGTATTTGGTTAGTGCGTTTCGGAATATTAGAGGCATGTGAATTTCGTGTTTTTAATTTTTGTGTGGTTAATAATGGCCTTAAAAATATAATACACATAGGGTTACATAGGTAATGTTGTTTTTATTTATCAATTTTCAACTTATATTTTAGAAAGCTTGTACAAGTGAATAATAATTCAATTACAGTTTTTATGACTCATGTCCATTTGTGATATTTTATGTAATGCTTTCGTTACTGGCGGTTAGGTTTCTTTTGTCGTTGTTTGTTGTTTTCGTAGTTGTAGAGGTGGTTATTCCTGTCAGAAAACATTCGTGGAAACTGTGGAGGTTAATGTAGTATTTCCATGAAGTAGTTTACTACGATCGTAGTTTAGGTCTGGTTCTTGCTGGAAATGTTCACCTGAGGAGGGGAGCGGGCAGTGTTGGAGGCTCGGCTGGACAAGATTATCGCTAGGGAACGGCGTGTATCCTGCGAGTACAGGTAGTGGGGTTTGTTGACATACCTGCGGTGATAGGGGGCACTGAGGTATTTAATGTTCTTACTTAGGGAAGGACTTTTTCTTTACTCTCCTCTTTTCTTTTATGGTGGCGATTTTGTAGTTTTGGTGTTGGAGTTCCTTACGATGAGGGGGCAGGTATGGTGGAGGTTCTGGCTTATTCCCTTCTAGCCCCGTCATTTTATATATATATATATATATATATATATATATATATATATATATATATATATATATATATATATAAGGAACCCGAAAAACCATTGTACAACCACTTGTGTTAAGCATTTTAAATATTGCAATATTATATGGGGCTCATCAAATATTATTCTTTTAACAACAGCTCAAAAACTAAAAAATGTCGTTGCTAAAATTGTAGACGGAACAGCAAAACAATATGACCATGTGACCCATATTAAAAAAAAAAAAAAAAAAAAACTAACTATAAGAGATAGAATATTCCATTACAGAGGGGTTGCTATCTTCAAATACTTAAATAATTTTATACCCCTGATCACCTCTTAAATCTTTCTACTGTAAGCAATGTCACAAACAGTTCCACAAGACAACAATTTAATCTCTATTTTCCTAAGGTTAAAACAGACATTGGAGAAAGAGATCTCTCAGTCAAAGGACCTAAACCTTGGAAATCCCTCCCTCCGTAGGTCAAAGAGGCTTACTCGTTAATAACCCTTAAATTAAGACTGCATATATAAAGAGGGACCAATTATGTATATACGTGATGGCCCATAAGGCTGCTACTATACGTTTAATACGTAGCAGCCGGGAGTTTTGTTGTAATAGTCAATTTATTTATATACAGGTATTTATTATCTTTTCAGTTTTCCTAGACCTCCATCAAGCTTAAAATAACATACCCAAGACTGCTCTTCCAAAGGCCGGTTTCTCCTATATTTTTGTACAGGCTGGCTATCGTTCGCCAGGTAAAAATCGGCAGCTAATTGGTATGAAAGGTCTATATGTTGATTATAAAATGGGGCGAAAAGTCTTAAAATTGCCAAACTAATGGGCCGAACATCTTAATATCTGAAAAATAAAGGGGCTAAAAATGAGGAAGAAGGGGACCCAGAAAAAAACTACCATCCCGAGTTTCACGAGCTATATTACCGACATAATAATTGTAATGGATTTAGATATTCCGTATGTCATTCCATACACAAAAACATTATATATGAGGCAAGCAAAAATACACCTGCAAATCACAGCATTGTCACTGGTTTACTCTTTATTTTTTATTTTTGTTCTATGTGGATAAGGGAGACAAAAGACAAAACTGCTGGTGACGAGTGCCTCCCCCAGAGTTGAAAGAGTGACAGGGCCAAAATCAAGGAATGTTCGAGTCAAAATGCCTGGACACACGGAGTTTAAAGCAATTTAAGTTATAGGATAAGGGAAAGATGGATTCAGGGAGAGGAGAGTCTTAGAGGTCAGCTGTTGAAGAGAAGAAAGACACTTGAAACTCTATATAACTTTTTTGTGTATCCATATATAATGTACGGCATAGAAATATGAGGTACAGCCAGTGAAGCCAACATCAAGCCTATTATAACTTTACAAAAACAAATAGTAAGAATAATAAAATCAACTCACTACAGAGCACATACACCATCAATATTCAAATCACTAAACATATTACCTTTTCCCGATGTGTATACATTTTTAATATCAAAATTGATGTTCAAGATTATCAAAGGCACAGTACCTCCGATCTTGAATCATATGGTTACTACAAATATGAATATACATCACCACCTAACAAGACAGAGACAGGGACAACAATTAAATATCCCTATAGCAGGAACACACTTAATGAAAAGAACATTCAGACACAAAGGAATTCATATTTGGAATAATTTACGTGAGACAATTGATGTGCAGTGTAGTTTTCTAGCATTTAAACAAATGTAAGACATAATTTTTCGAACAAATAGATTTATTAGTTATAACAACTGTGTCAACAATATATATTCATAGTTGTATAAGCAATAAGATCCCCTTGGTCATTACTATTATTTAGGTTGTTTCAGTAGTGTTGTTTCGTTTGTAATTATTTGTTTTATATTAATATATATTATTTTTTATCTTATTTTTTAGGGTGACAACACTTTAAAGGTGAATTACATAAGCTGTATACTTAGTAACATGTATATTTTGTATGCATCGAAACATATTAAGGATGCTCAGGTTTGTGTATAATAAAGTAAATTCAAGTCAGTAAAGGTAAACAAATATTCAACATTTTTACATCTGGCAGCGTCTGGTAGTTGACTGTCTTGCAAATTTCGCGCCTTCCAGTATTGTGATGACGTCATAGATTCCGATAGTTGTCAGGCAACAGAAATTTACCTTTAACTTGACCCAATTTATTTTATATGTTAGGGGCCAATTTAAAGATATTCCCAATAATGGTGTATTACTAGAGCATTTAACTTCTGCTGAATAAATTATCTCACTTTTGTTTTCATCTTTGTGTAATTCACCTTTAAATTATTTTCTTTGTTGACCTACTTGTATGTTGAAGTGTAATAATGAGGACACATATGCCTGATGGCATCAGTTCCTCATTGACACAAAGGATGTCAATATATGCAATTTTGTAAATATACTGTATTTAACTTTTGTGTCAATAACATATTTTTAATTTAATTTTGAATTGAAACATTTTGAATTGGAAAATATCGCTTCACTCTTAGTTCTGCTTTTCAAATCTAACCACATTAGACCTAACTTAACATATCTATGTAATTCCATATGTTATAATATGTTATGGTATGTTTTACACACACACACACACACAGTACATATTTACACATACTGTATATATATATATATATATATATATATATATATATATATATATATATATATATTACAGTCAGACTCTGAAATGTAGTCATTTCGTGAAATGACTAAGCATTTCAGTCAATCTGTGAAATGACTGGTTCCTAACAGGTTAGGTTAGGTTAGGTTAGGTTAGGTAGTTCAGGCTAGGTTTGGTAGGTAGGGCAAACCTCATAGTTGCCTTCAAGCTCGCGAAAAGCAGATTGAGGTGTGTCATTGTGTGAACAGTTTGCTTCACTTCATAAATAATAGGTGGAGATCAATATAACCTAACCTAATCTAACCTAACCTAACCTATGTTAGGTTAGTAACCAGTAAGTAACATGTCATTTCACAGATTGACTGAAATGGTTAGTCATTTCATGAAATGCCTAGTTTCATAGTCTGACTGTAATATATATATACTGTATATACTATATAATTATATACTCCCCCTCTGCTGGGGAGGTGTGGCAGAGTGGTCTTGCCACTGGACTGGTATTCCAATGTACCCGGGTTCGAATCTCAATATGTCAAGATATTATTGGGATGGATTTTGTGCTGTACCTAGTTTCAGTGCATTACCACAGCACACCGAAATGCCAAAAAAATACCCTCATTGTTCCCTGATTAAATAGCATTGTGTGAATATTCCCATATTCCAAATAATGTTACAGGGGGGAAATGCCTAGTGAGTTAATTGCTCAATAGGTGGCGTTCTGAGAGTGAAGGTCCGAGTGTGGGGGAAGAGACGGTGAAGCGCAGAGGCGAAGCCGCTTCAGAGATGGAATTGCTTCGAGCCAGGGTGCTTCGCATGTCTCACTCCCTAGACTGGAACAAGACCTCACGGGCCTCACCGTGTTCAGCGGTGTAGTGTATAGGCTCTCAGCCTATGCCCGAGAGGGAGTAGATGGAGTAAAGAAAAAAAAATATATATATACCGGGTATATATAATTATATATATATATATATATATATATATATATATATATACCGGTATATACCAGTATATATATATATATTTTTTTTTTCTATGTGAATGAGGGAGACAAAAGGCATAACTGCCTGCAGAGAATGCCTTCCCCAGATTTCAAAGAGTGACAGGGCCGAAATCAAGGGACGTTTGAGCTAAAATGCCTGGACGCACAGAGTTTGAAGCAATTTAAGTCATAGGAAGAGGGAAAGACTGATTCTGGGAGAGAGTTCCAGAGCTCAGCAGTTGAATAGAAGAAAGTCTGAGAATAGCGTTTCACTTTTGGGTTGGAGAGTTGCACAGAGTAGGGGTGGGATTGTGTTGCAAGGTGGGTACTACGTACCCTACATAGAGGAGGTGGTATACACTGGGGAAGCTCCGAGGAACACTGATTATTGTAGTAGCGATAGAATAGCGAGAGAGATGCAACATTGCGGCGAAGAGAGAGAGATTGTAGAGAGTTGGTGAGTGGACCCGAGTTAATGATACGAAAGGCTTTCCTTTCTACTTTATCTAAGAGTGCGGTGTGAGAGGATCCTCCCCACACATGTGAACAATACTCAATACAAGGACGCACTGTGCCCCTGTACAAATCAAGAAGCTGCGCAGGGGTAAAGAACCCCTGGAGGCGGTTGAGCACACCCAGCTTCTGGGAGGCTGCCTTAGCGAGACTGGTGATATGGTCTTTCCAAGTGAGAGCAGAAGAAAAAGAAACACCGAGAACATTGAGAGAAGATGAAGGGTTGATTTTTGTATTGTTGAAAAATAAGGGATAGTCCTCTGGAGGTTCCTGACGGGTAGTAAGATGAATAAATTGAGTTTCGGAAGCATTAAATGCAACAAGGTTTTCTCTACCCCAATTGGAAATAGTAGCTAGATCAGTAGATATGTATTTTATGGCTTCATTACGCTTACTTTTGAGGGACTGCTGGCTGGGGCGTTCTGGAAAACTAATTGAGTGGTGTAAGGTACAGTCGTCTGCATATGAATGGATGGGACTGGATGTACAATGGAGAAGATCATATATATATATATATATATATATATATATATATATATATATATATATATATATTCAAGAGTGTACCACAAATACATGCCTGCAACTGTGAATTAAATAAAGATGATTTAATGGAACGGTGAGGGAAAAATTATATTGGCCAGAGTCAGGTTGAAGGTGTCCGTGATAGTGACACTGTCTACTGGAGTGTTTACTATCTCCTAACTATCCCATCTGTCCCCTACTAACATCCTAATCCTGCCACGGACATTAGCTCCAGGGCTGTAGTTCCCTTTCCAATGTTCCTTTACCCACTCTAAATCACTGTTTGGACACTTGATCCTCAATATTTTGGAGGAGAAGCAGCCTAGAGGGGTCACTAGACATTTTGTTGCTTGATTTCCTTTGTACTCCTTTGTACTTATCTATCTGATACGTATAGTGCTTTACCAAATCTTTATGACCCAGTGTGTCTCAAGCCGCCGGGAAGAATGGGCTCCACTCTGTCATTCCATCCGTCATTTATGACCCAGTGTGTCTCAAGCCGCCGGGAAGGATGGGCTCCACTCTGTCATCCCATCCATCGTTTATGACCCAGTGTGTCTCAAGCCGCCGGGAAGGATGGGCTCCACTCTGTCATCCCATCCGTCGTTTATGACCCAGTGTGTCTCAAGCCGCCGGGAAGGATGGGCTCCACTCTGTCATCCAATCCGTCGTTTATGACCCAGTGTGTCTCAAGCCGCCGGGAAGGATGGGCTCCACTCTGTCATCCCATCCGTCGTTTATGACCCAGTGTGTCTCAAGCCGCCGGGAAGGATGGGCTCCACTCTGTCATCCCATCCGTCGTTTATGACCCAGTGTGTCTCAAGCCGCCGGGAAGGATGGGCTCCACTCTGTCATCCCATCCGTCGTTTATTACCCAGTGTGTCTCAGGCCGCCGGGAAGGATGGGCTCCACTCTGTCATCCCATCCGTCGTTTATGACCCAGTGTGTCTCAAGCCACCGGGAAGGATGGGCTCCACTCTGTCATCCCATCCGTCGTTTATGATCCAGTGTGTCTCAAGCCGCCGGGAAGGATGGGCTCCACTCTGTCATCCCATCCGTCGTTTATGACCCAGTGTGTCTCAAGCCGCCGGGAAGGATGGGCTCCACTCTGTCATCCAATCCATCGTTTATGACCCAGTGTGTCTCAAGCCGCCGGGAAGGATGGGCTCCACTCTGTCATCCCATCCGTCGTTTATGATCCAGTGTTTCTCAAGCCGCCGGGAAGAATGGGCTCCACTCTGTCATCCCATCCGTCGTTTATGACCCAGTGTGTCTCAAGCCGCCGGGAAGGATGGGCTCCACTCTGTCATCCCATTCGTCGTTTATGACCCAGTGTGTCTCAAGCCGCCGGGAAGGATGGGCTCCACTCTGTCATCCCATCCGTCGTTTATGACCCAGTGTGTCTCAAGCCGCCGGGAAGGATGGGCTCCACTCTGTCATCCCATCCGTCGTTTATGACCCAGTGTGTCTCAAGCCGCCGGGAAGGATGGGCTCCACTCTGTCATCCCATCCGTCGTTTATGACCCAGTGTGTCTCAAGCCGCCGGGAAGGATGGGCTCCACTCTGCCATCCCATTCGTCGTTTATGACCCACTGTGTCTCCAGCCGCTGGGAAGGATGGGCTCCACTCTGTCATCCCATCCGTCGTTTATGACCCAGTGTGTCTCAAGCCGCCGGGAAGGATGGGCTCCACTCTGTCATCCCATCCGTCGTTTATGACCCAGTGTGTCTCAAGCCGCCGGGAAGGATGGGCTACACTCTGTCATCCCATCCGTCGTTTATGACCCAGTGTGTCTCAAGCCGCCGGGAAGGATGGGCTCCACTCTGTCATCCCATCCGTCGTTTATGACCCAGTGTGTCTCAAGCCGCCGGGAAGGATGGGCTCCACTCTGTCATCCCATCCGTCGTTTATGACCCAGTGTGTCTCAAGCCGCCGGGAAGGATGGGCTCCACTCTGCCATCCCATCCGTTGTTTCTTTCATTAGTCACCTCGGTTGCAAGAAATAGATGATACAGGTATGTAAGATTCAATACAGCATAAAACACAATGGTCTCTGTAATATCAATGTTGCAAAGGGAATTACATATTTTGTTCTAACCGGTAAAGTAGGAGGAACGGGATTTAGTCTCTATAAAAAAATAAAATATAAATTATTCTTGTCTTAAATTCAACTTTATAACCTAAATACTACAATTATTAAAAATAGCACATAGGGTTACACATCACCAGACATACTCTGCTGAACAGGAGCTCAGTAGCAAGGAAGGCAAAGCTTTATTATACAGTATGCTGATGCGGTGTTAGACAACGTACATTGACATTACACACATTATTATAAATTGATGCATTTGAAACTAAATAAGTAATATAACAATAATGTGTATCCAATTCATAATTTTTGAAGGTCAAACAAGTATGCTTCAACTTTGTATATAAATAAACTAAAGGTACGTGAGCTTCTAATATAGTTTACATTACCAGGTAATTGATTGCATATTTGTGGTCCAGTACATCAAATAGAGTTACATATTAAGGTGGCCAAACTAAGTCTAAATGCCACTTCCCTTCGTATCATGAAATGTATTTAACAAGACGAATAATATTAATTCAATATAATCACATGGTATATTTCTGTATATGGACATAATGGTAAAGTATACAGTATATACCGGGCATTTAAGAGTTTATAAGATGAGAATATCATGTCAGTTGAATCATATAGTTCTTAATGTTGTATTTCAAATACTGCATGATAATTATATAAAATGGCCTGGTTGATGCCCAAGTTGACAAACAGTAGATCATCCGAGAATAACACACTTTATAGTCAATATTTTACATTGCATCATCTGTTTAGTATATTGATGCCGAGTCCTGTATATTAATATATCACTTGATAATTTGATAAATATAAAAATAATATATCGTATCCAGTTTAAATGTTTCTAATTACCCATAACAACTGAACACGATCAATTTCCTTCACTTACCACTGATTGTGGAATTTCATATTCTGTACAACCGACCCATTTTATAAAATAAATAACATCATTTATTAAATTTATCTCGAGATATAAATGATAATATTTGAACCAGTCATTGACATTAGTACCAAAGCCCCTACTATTTTGGCAAGAAGCCTTCTTAAGTCCCTATGAATTTATGAAATTGCTAATACTGTCAAATAACGTGTATTTCAAGTCCTTATCAGAACTTCTTATATCATTAATATAAATGAAAAACAAAAACTACAAAATTTCCTAAAAAAAGAGCCTTGAGGGACACCTTGAGGGACACCTTGAGGGACACCTTGAGGGACACCTTTACAAATAGTTTTAATACGTTAAATTTTCCATCGCAATTGATTATTTACTTCATATTCGATATAATAATTATTTCATTATTAGGAATCACTCAAATACAAATATCTTCGAGTATATTCAACAACATCTACAATCTAAATAATCTAAATCTTTAAATAATTCGAGAAATAATGCATTAACATTCACATTCCTATTTAAATGGTTATATACATTACTAATGTATTATTCCAAAATAATGCATTAACACTCACATTCCTATTTAAATGGTTATATACATTACTAATGTATTATTCCAAAATAATGCATTAACACTCACATTCCTATTTAAATAGTTATATACATTACTAATGTATTATTCCAAAATTAATAATCTACTTGATAGGGCTTGTACACGTATTTCACTATAAGGCTGATAAGATATATAAGCTTATATAAATCTATAAATATTATGTATAGACGCAACATGAGAGTGAAGTGAAGTGCCTGCTTCCCAAACTATTTGTAAAGGAATCGAATATACCCCCCCCCCTCCCTTTCCAAGTTCCACCCCTCCCCTTCCAAGTTCCACCCCACCCCTTCCAAGTTCCACCCTCCCCTTCCAAGTTCCACCCCTCCCCTTCCAAGTTCCACCCCACCCCTTCCAAGTTCCACCCCACCCCTTCCAAGTTCCACCCCTCCCCTTCCAAGTTTCATTTGCTTGGCCTCTCTTACTGATTTTCTTTGTGCCTCATTTACACAGAGCAATCCAGCTAGCTCTCACAAACACCTCCTCTTCCTATCCACTTCACTACACTAAACAAGCACATCACACTTCATTCCTCCACACCAAAATTTAAAAAAACAAAATGATGAATTCTAGCCCAGCCTCGGAGTCCCCAGGGAGGGGGGGGGGGGGGGGGGGACCATAAATGCCCCCACACCCGACCGACCATCCCCTGACGACTCCACAAAATTACCTGGACCTCGGCCTGTTATTCTTTCTATTAATTTCTGCAACATTTACGGACTTTCCTCTAACTTTCACTCTGTTGAACACCACCTCTCCTCCTACAAACCTGATCTTCTCTTCCTCACCGAAACTCAGGTGTCTGTAGTAACATCCAGCAGCCCCTTCTCTGTATCCTCCTACTTTCTCTCTCCTAGTTTCAAAGCCAAAGGCAGATGTTGTGCATATGTGCACAACAATCTCACTTGCTCTCGTGTTCCCGATTTCGACTCCTCTGAATTCTCAACTTTATGGCTCAAACTTTCCTGTCATTCTCTTACTAAATATTTCTGTGCTGTCTATCTTTCCCCTAACTCTACCAACTTTCCTAAATTCTTTGACGATCTAAACTCTACAGTGGAACACATTCTATCCATTTCTCCTTTCTCAGAAATCTCCATCTTAGGAGATTTCAACGTTCACCACCGCCTATGGCTCTCCTCTCACACTACTGATCCACCTGGTGAACAAGCCTACGTCTTTTCTATCCTAAATGACCTAGAGCAGTTAGTTCAGCAACCCACCCGTATCCCGGATCGCATCGGAGATCGGCCCAACATTCTTGACTTGTTTCTAACTTCTAACCCTTCTTATACTGTCGATCTTTTCTCTCCTTTGGGCTCCTCCGACCATAAACTTATCTCTGTCACCTGTCCTATCTCTCCAGTACGGCCACCTGATCCTCCTAGCCGGCGGCACTTGTGGCACTTTGGCGCTGCCGACTGGGAGGCTCTCCGGCAGTACTTCTTTGATTTCCCATAGAATGATTTCTGCTTCCGTGGCCGAGCGGAGAGTGCTGAACGCATTACCGAGGTAATCCTATCGGGCATGGAAGCATACATTCCATTCTCTTTCTCTCAGACTAATTCTAAAAAATCTTGGTTTAGTCACGCATGTTCTACTGCTGTCCGCAATAAGGAGGAAGCATTCAAACGGTACAGACGCCTTAAAACTCAAGACTCTCATTCTTCCTATGTTTCTGCCCGGAATCAAGCCAAATCTGTTCTTCGACTTGCCAAACACTCTTTCATCAATAATAAATGCACTGAACTATCCAACTCTAGCTCTTCCCAAGCTTTCTGGCATCTAGCCAAAAACCTATCCAACAATTTCTCTTCCTCTTCTTTCCCTCCCCTGTCCCACTCTGATGGCACAACCATCACTTCTTCCTCTGACAAAGCTAAACTCTTCGCTCAAACTTTTGCTAGAAACTCCACCTTGGATGGCTCCGGTGCTATTCCTCCCTCTCCACCCTCCTCTCTCTTACTTATGCCTAATATCCTAATCTCTTCTAAAGATGTACTTTCTACCCTCTCTGGGCTTAACACTAATAAGGTGTACGGTCCGGACGGTGTTCCTCCTGTTGTTCTCAAAAACTGTGCTTCCGTGCTGACTCCCTGCCTAGGCAAACTCTTTCGTCTCTGTCTATCCTCTAACGTCTTCCCTTCATGCTGGAAGTTTGCTCACATTCAACCTGTCCCAAAGAAGGGTGACCGCTCTTAAACCTCCAACTATCGTCCAATTGCTCTCATCTCTTGTCTTCCTATAGTTTTTGAAACTATTCTTGCTTCCAAATTTCTTAAGCATTTCTCTTCTCATAATCTGGTCTCAGATCGCAGTATGGCTTCCTTAAGGGTCGCTCTACTGGTGATCTTCTTTCATATCTTACTAACTCTTGGTCATTCTCCTTTCGGGACTTCGGTGAAACTTTTTCTATTGCACTAGACATATCGAAAGCCTTCGATAGAGTCTGGCACAAATCTTTAATTTCTAAACTACCCTCCTTCGGTTTCTATCCCTCCATCTGTGCCTTTGTCTCTAATTTCCTTTCCGGCCGTTCCATAGCTGCGGTTGTGGACGGCCATTGTTCACTTCCTCACCTTTTAAACTCTGGTGTTCCTCAGGGCTCTGTCCTATCTCCTATTCTCTTTCTAATTTTTATATAATATGATCTCCTTAACTGTACCTTAATTCCCAACCATTCATACGCAGACGACTCAACCTTACACTACTCCATTAGTTTTTCAGAACGCCCCAGCCAGCAATCCCTTAATGACAAATGTAATGAAGCATAGAACTCTTAAATTCTGATCTAAATACTATCTCCAATTGGGGCAGAGAAAACCTTGTTTACCTTTAACGCCTTCACGCACCTATGACGCATAGGTTGCCAGATTAGCAATAAGAAATAGAGTTCTCTCACTCTTATAATTACCTCTCAAAATTAGTTTTCTGCCCACAGCTAACTCAAAGACAACTGCAGAGGTTGAAGTAACTAAACTAAAGGTTTCTAAATACCCCTGATGGTAACAAAGGCTGTAAAGTATCCCTAATAGGCTCAAAATCGCGTCATATGTCGGAGAGGGTTAATGCTTCCAAAACCCAATTTCTCCATCTATCTAGCCGTCAGGATCTCCCAGCGGACTATCCCTTATTCTTCAACAATACAAAAATCAACCCTTCATCTTCTCTCAATATTCTTGGTGTCTCTTTTTCTTCTGCTCTCATTTGGAGGACCATATTACCAGTCTTGCTAAGGCAGCCTCCCAGAAGCTGGGTGTGCTCCAACCGCCTTAGGGGGTTCTTTTCCGCTGCACAGCTTCTTGCTCTGTACAGGGGCATAGTGTGTCCTTGTATTGAGTATTATTCACATGTGTGGAGAGGTTTCTCTCACACCGCTCTCCTAGACAAAGTTGAAAGGAAGGCCTTTCGTATCATAACACTCAACGAGCGGCCTAGGCGGTATATTTGACCGTGCCGCCCAGCTTTTTTTTTTTACCATAAATGGGGTTGTTTCCGTGCTCTTTTTCATGCATAAACAAGAACCAGAGCGTAATACAAGTATGTATCCCTGAAAGGGCGTAAATTGAGCTTTCCAATGACACCCAAACCATCCTTCTACGATCAGATCACTGGTTGTCTTGCAACGATCGTGCAACCGAAGGGCAAAATCGCTAAAATACGGTCATTTTGTTACATAATTACGTGTGTATCGAGTGAGAGAGGGTGGAGTAGAGTGTAGTGAATGTCAGTGGGCCCACGACAGTCGTGGCGAGTGGTCATGAGGTAACCTATGCTCCTCCTACCGCTCGGCTCTCTCTCAGAGCCAATATTGCGCCAAAATTGCACACAGACTTAAGTCGGGCCCTGCTACATTGTCCAGCTTTTTAGATACGGACCTAAGTCAGGCCCGATAGACAAGGGTTAACTCCCATCCACTCACGAACTCTCTGCAATCTCTCTCTCTCTGCCGCAATGTTGCATCTCTCTCGCTATTCTATCGCTACTATAATAATCAGTGTTCCTCAGAGCTTTCCAAGTGCATACCACCTCCTTTACGTAGGGCACGTGGTACCCGTCTTGCTACTCAATCCCACGCCCGCCGGCTTTAGCATCGCCAACAGCTCCGCATCGCCACTGAGAAAACTCGATCCTAATTTGAGTATTCATATCCCAATTCCCTTTATTCATTGCATGAACAGTAGTTAAATGCTTGTTTAACCTCCATAGTTCTGTAGTTGCCGTGCATGTTATTTTATTGCTTTTCTGACTGATAAACATTGTTGTTTACATTTGTTATCCTAGCTTGTAGCAGACGACGCACGCGCACCTCTAATCGACCTAGCTTTGTATTTTCTTATTAAACTCTAGTAGGTATCGTATTCAGTATCCTACTGTAGCTATATATATCTGTAATTTTAGTTGTTGCTTGCATGATCTTGTAGTAACCTTTGACTGATAATTTGTTTATCTAAATATAATCCTGCTTGACTAGCCTACAGTGACACCAGCGCCATCTGTTGATACAGTATATTAACCCCTTGTGTGCAGTTACACTTTATTTTTATATAATCTCTATTTGGTGAATTGTATATTTAGTCACATAATGTATTATATATATATATATATATATTTGTTTTGCTTTTTTAGGTAGGTTATCACCCCTGGTAGCCTACTTCTGCATATTTCATACTGTTTTGTTTTTGGTTATTTTTGTTTTCGGTTAGTCTAGGCTATCATCCCTGGTGGCCTATTTCTGCGTACGGTACTTCAATTTTTAAATTTTCAGTTAGGCTATCACCCCTGGTGGCCTATTTCTGCGTACCGGTATTTCATAATTTTTGTTTTCGGTTATTTTTGTTTTCGGTTAGTCTAGGCTATCATCCCTGGTGGCCTATTTATGCGTACTTCAATTTTTAAATTTTCAGTTAGGCTATCACCGCTGGTGGCCTATTTCTGCGTACCGGTATTTCATAATTTTTGTTTTCGGTTATTTTTGTTTTCGGTTAGTCTAGGCTATTGCCGCTGGTGTCCTATTTCTGCGTACCGGTATTTCATAATTTTTGTTTTCAGTTATTTTTGTTTTCGGTTAGTCTAGGCTATCATCCCTGGTGGCCTATTTCTGCGTACTTCAATTTTTAAATTTTCAGTTAGGCTATCACCGCTGGTGGCCTATTCTGCTTACCGGTATTTCATAATTTTTGTTTTCGGTTAGGATAGGCTATAACCCCTGGTGGCCTATTTCTGTTTAAATAAACATAAAATTGTTTTCGGTTCGGCTATCACTGCGTATTCAAATTTAATTTAGTTTTGTTTTAATTTTCGGTTAGGCTATCACCGCTGATAACCTATTTGTGTGTATTTCAACATTTTTGTTTTCGGTTAGGCTTATTTAAGTAAGTGAAACGACCTGAAGGGAGTGAAGTGTTTTTAAAGTGAGTTTAGTGTTTTTAAAGTGAGTTAAGTGTTTTTAAGTGAGTGAAGTGATCTGAAGAAAGTGATCGTCACCATGCCGTGCCTGTACGAACTGCGCCGGTAGGTTTGGTGCTTCCATGTTTGCTCCTGTCGATCCACAAGTCTGCCGACTCTGCCAGCAACGAGAGGAATTGACAGCAAAATTGGATGAAGCCCACAACAAGATCAACGCCCTCACCAGGAAGCTGGAATCACTCCAAGAGTTTGTAACACTCAACGTTGGAGTATCACTAACTCCAATTGTTTCAACTCCAGCATCCACCACCGCCCCAACGTCATCTGCCAACAATCCAACACCTGCAGTAGACACTGCAGCAGATGCTTCTGACGAACCTGAGCCGACATCAAACCAGGACAGCCGCCCTGTTCACCTTAGTCTCTCCCCCACTCCTCGTGCAAGAAGCCTGCTAGCACGAACAGTACCAACCCCTCGCCCCCGTTCTAACCACTCCTCTCCCCGACCTGTACGTAGAGTCCCGCCACCACAGGTTTCCGGATTTACACCAGTGAGGAACGGTGCACGGCCAACGCAGAAAAGGTCTCATCTACCAGTCACAATGTCAAACAGATTTGAGATATTGGTAGAGATGGAAGATGAACCAGAGGAGACCAGGCTCGTTGGGGATTCCATCCTACGAGGACAGGTCGAAGAGTTCTGCGACAGAGTCCCAAATCAACGAAAAAGATTTTGCATCCCAGGAGCTGGACTGGACGACATTGTGGAAGCCTTCGAAGATACCACAAAGGATGCAAATGAAAATACCCTTTTTGTCATCCATGCTGGTTCAAATGACGTCATGCGCACCAGATCCGAAGAGTTGATGGAGAAATATCGCAAGATGATCCAGCACTACAAAAACAAGTCAAGGAATATCATCATCTCAGGCATTCTCCCCAAAATCGACGCACCTGACAAATTCTACGACAAGGCCTACAGCACAAATAGCCGACTAAAATATTTGTGTCTGAGGGAAGAAGTTGAATTCATCAACCTCTGGGACAACTTCTACAACCAGCCTACTCTGTTCCGCAAGGATGGCACTCATCTAAACCCTGTGGGTTCAGCACGCATGGGTCGTCTCCTACACGAAGCAGTCCGCAGCCATGGATCAAAAAACGCCATCCGAGAAGAAGCAGCAGTGACATAAATCATCCAACGCCAAGAAAAAAACAGAGGCAACCGAGGACCACCAGCGATAAGGACCGAAGACAGCGAGGACCGAGGACAGCCATGAACATAAATGTAGATCCGACAAGAACCAAAAATATTATTAAAGAGTGTTCCGTGAGTTCTAAAATAACAAATTTAAAGGTTTTCTATGCAAACGCTCGTAGCATACGCAATAAATTTTCAGATTTAGAGGAGCTAGTGTTTACAGAAAATTATGATGTGATTGGCATAACAGAATCTTGGCTCAATACAGAAGATAGAGACTTTTTAGCAGAGTATTCACTTCCCGGTTATGTAATGTTTGAGAAAAGCCGAATAAATCGAAATGGAGGTGGCGTTTTACTTTATATCAAAGAAAGTCTTAACCCTACCCTCTTGTCAAAACCTCAAATTGTGAACGTCGATGCATCTTTTGTGCTAATAAAGAATAATAAAGGTACAAAAATAATACTTGCATTAATAATCAGACCTCCAGCTCAATCAGTGCAAACTGACCGAGAAATTTACGAACAAATTGCAGATGTAAGTAACTCACAAGATACCGTAATTTTTGGCGACTTTAATTTACCTGTGACCAAGAGGGGCGATACTCTTACTTCACACTCCGGACATGACTTGTATACGAACTTGCAAGAGAGTTCGCTTTATCAATTTGTTCGAACGCCAACCCGTGGTAATAACGTTCTTGACATTGTACTTGCAACAAAAGAAGAATTAATAGAGAATTTGAATGTTGGTGATGAATTCAGTAACAGCGACCATCGTACGATAACTTTCACTTTAAAGTTTACTAGTAACGAACCAAATAGTAGCATCGAAAAAGTCCCTAATTTCAAGAAAGCAAACTTCCATAAACTTAGAGCTGTGTTTAAAGAAACTGACTGGAGCTTTTTAATTCACAATAACGACATAAATACATCTTGGAAGTTATTCGAAGCCACTTACCTAAAAGCAGTGCAAGACTGCATACCATCGAAAATACGGCGTCCAGGCCATAATAATAAGCCCAAATGGTGGAATAAAGATATTTCAAACTGCCTGCTTGCTAAAAAATTTGCTAATGATAGATTAAAATCCTCACAAAATGACGAAGAACGGCTGAAATTTGTAGAGCTACGACGCAAAGCCAAAAAGTTAATTAAGCAAAGTAAAAAGACCTTAGAGTTACATATTGCGAATCAAAGTAAAACAAACCCGAAAGAATTCTATAGTTATATCAGAAAGAAAAAAGTAGTTACTTCAACTGTTGGACCGTTAGTCGATGAAAATGGAGAATACACTAAAGACGAAGTACAAATGAGTAATGCCCTCAATACCTTCTTTGCATCAGTTTTTACAACAGAAGACCTCAGTGATATCCCTACACCGTCGCCGATTCAGATTGATAATTCAGATGTTCTAAGCAATATCACCGTTACAGAGAGAGAAGTATTGAATTGTTTAGATAAACTCAAGGTAAATAAAACGCCTGGACCTGATAAAATCTCGCCTAGAATTCTAAAGGAAGCTAAGGATGAGCTCTCCAAATCACTGACATTACTATTCAATATATCCTTGCAGTCTGGAACTATGCCCGATCAGTGGAAGCTAGCCAACGTAACACCGATATTAAAAAAAGGCAGCAAATCCCTACCCAGTAACTATCGTCCAATTAGCTTAACCTCAGTTGTATGTAAAATGCTAGAAACGGTCATACGAGACAGACTCGTAAATCACTTAGAGGAAAATAACATACTTAAAGATACTCAACACGGCTTTCGTAAAAAACGTTCCTGTTTAACAAACCTCTTAGACTTCTTCCACGATATCCTCAACCTCTACGATGAGAGTAAAGCTGTAGATATTATATACCTTGATTTTCAAAAGGCCTTTGACAAAGTTCCCAACAAACGTTTACTGCTAAAACTAAAAGCGCATGGAATACAAGACGGTGTGTTGAAATGGATAGAAAATTGGCTCAGCGACAGAAAGCAAAGAGTAGTCATAAACGGTAAGGCATCTAAATGGACCAATGTAAGTAGCGGGGTACCCCAGGGATCGGTACTAAGACCAATTCTCTTTCTAATTTACATCAACGACATAGATGAGGGTCTCACCTGTACAATCTCAAAATTTGCTGACGATACAAAAATTGCAAATAGCGTACTCTCAAAAGAACAAGTTGACGATATGCAACACAATCTAGATAAATTGTCATGTTGGGCCCAAATTTGGCAAATGAGTTTCAATGCGGATAAATGTAAAGTACTACATATCGGATACCTAAATGAGAAAGCAAACTATTCGATGAATGGCACTCAGCTTAAGAATGTAAACAGAGAAACCGATCTGGGAGTAACAATATCGAGTAACCTAAAACCGAGTCAACAATGTTCAGAAGTTGTTAAGAAGGCAAACAAAATAATTGGCTTTATAGGCAGGTCATTTGAGCATAAATCCAAAGAAGTTATCCTAACCCTTTACAATTGCTTAGTCCGCCCTCTTCTGGAATACTGCGTTCAATCCTGGTGCCCTTATTACCAAGAAGATATAAACAAGCTAGAACGAGTTCAACGTAGAGTTACCAAAATGATACCTAGCCTAAAGAACAAACCATACGAAGAGCGTCTTAGAGAATTAAATCTATTTCCTTTAACCCAGCGCAGATTAAGTGGTGTCTTAATTAAAGTGTTCAAAATCATCAAAGGCATTGACAATATGAACTGTAGGAAGTACTTCACTATCGACCAAGCTAATTACACGCGGGGAAAAGGTTGCAAAATTATTGGTAAATCTTTTAACTCACACGAATCTAAGAATTTCTTCTTCAATCGAGTTGTCAACTTGTGGAATGGGCTTCCCCGAAACGTTATAGACTGCATCACCGTTGATTCATTTAAACTCCGCCTAGACAAATATCTCGCATCAAACCCGCGACTGACTGCGTTTGTAAATGAATAACTTTATTTTATCCCCCCCTCAGTTACTAACCCATCTGTCCCCTACTAACTTCCTAATCCTGCCACGGACATTAGTTCCAGGGCAGTAATTCGCTTTCCAATGTTCCCTTACCCACTCTAAACCACTGTTTGGACACTTGATCCTCAGTGTTTTGGAGGACAAACAACCTAGAAGGGTCACTAGATCTGTTGTTGCTTGATTTCCTTTGTACTCCTTTGTACTCCTTTGTACTTTGTACTCCCTATTATGTGCAACTCTCCAACCCAAGAGTGAAACGTTACTCTCAAACTTTCTTCTACTCAACAGCTGAGCTCTGGAACTCTCTCCCAGAATCAGTCTTTCCCTCTTCCTATGATTTAAATTGTTTCAAGCTCCGTGTGTCCAGGCATTTTGGCTCGAACGTCCCTTGATATTGGCCCTGTCACTCTTTCAACTATGGGGAGGCACTCGCTATAGGCAGAACGCCTTTTGCCTCCCTCAATCACATAGAAAAAAAAAAAAAATCCAATCCTCCCCTTCCAAGTTCCACCCCTCCCCTTCCAAGTTCCACCCCTCCCCTTCCAAGTTCCACCCTCCTTCCAAGTTCCATCCCTCCCCTTCCAAGTTCCACCCCTCCCCTTCCAAGTTCCACCCCTCCCCTTCCAAGTTCCACCCCTCCCCTTCCAAGTTCCAACCCTCCCCTTCCAAGTCACAACCCTCCCCTTCCAAGTTCCAACCCTCCCCTTCCAAGTTCCAACCCTCCCCTTCCAAGTTCCACCCCTCCCCTTCCAAGTTCCACCCCTCCCCTTCCAAGTTACACCCCTCCCCTTCCAAGTTCCAACCCTCCCCTTCCAAGTTCCAACCCTCCCCTTCCAAGTTCCACCCCTCCCCTTCCAAGTTCCACCCCTCCCCTTCCAAGTTCCACCCCTCCCCTTCCAAGTTCCACCCCTCCCCTTCCAAGTTACACCCCTCCCCTTCCAAGTTCCACCCCTCCCCTTCCAAGATCCACCCCTCCCCTTCCAAGTTCCACCCCTCCCATTCCAAGTTCCACCCTCCCCTTCCAAGTTCCACTCTTCCCCTTCCAAGTTCCACCCCTCCCCTTCCAAGTTCCACCCTCCCCTTCCAAGTTCCACCCCTCCCCTTCCAAGTTCCATCCCTCCCCTTCCAAGTTCCAACCCTCCCCTTCCAAGTTCCAACCCTCCCCTTCCATGTTCCACCTCTCCCCTTCCAAGTTCCACCCCTCCCCTTCCAAGTTCCACCCCTCCCCTTCCAAGTTACACCCCTCCCCTTCCAAGTTCCACCCCTCCCCTTCCAAGATCCACCCATCCCCTTCCAAGTTTCACCCCTCCCCTTCCAAGTTCCACTCTCCCCTTCCAAGTTCCACCCTTCCCCTTCCAAGTTCCACCCCTCCTCTTCCAAGTTCCACCCTCCCCTTCCAAATTCCACCCCTCCCCTTCCAAGTTCCACCCTCCCCTTCCAAGTTACACGCCTCCCCTTCCAAGTTCCACCCCTCCCCTTCCAAGTTCCACCCCTCCCCTTCCAAGTTCCATCCCTCCCCTTCCAAGTTCCACCCCTTCCCTTCCAAGTTCCACCCCTCCCCTTCCAAGTTCCAACCCTCACTTCCGAGTTCCACCCCTCCCTTTCCAAGTTCCACCCCTCCCCTTCCAAGTTCCAACCCCTCTCCTCAAAGTTTCAACTCTCCCCTTTCCAAGTTCCAATCCCCCTCCAAGTTCCACCCCTTCTCTTTAACGTTCCAACCCTCCCTTCCAAGTTACACCACTTCTCTTCAATGTTCCAACCTCCCCTTCCAAGTTCCACCTCTCCAACTTCACCTCTCCCAAGCTCCAAGTCCCAACTTTTCCCTTCCAAGTACCAATTCTTCCCTTTCAAGTTCCAAATCTTCACTTTCAAATTCCGAGTTTTCCCTTCAAAGTTCCCCCCTCCCCCCTCCCCCCTTCTAAGATTCAAACCCCCTTCCATGTTCCAACCCCATTTTCCAAGTTACAATCTTTCCCTTCCAATGCCCACTAAATTAGCCTAGTTTAGGTAAGGTTCGGGATGCTTAATTTTGTCTAAGTTTAGTTATATTACATATAATTAGATTAAGCTAAAGATAAGGATATGTTTATTTTAGTAAGAGTCGAATCTGAGTGTGGGATACATAACCAGAGACAAATTGAACTTAATCCCAATCTATGATCGGCTACGTCACCTCGCGTGTTTTCTGCCTGTCCCGTTATCAGTGACCGTGCTGGCGTTGTGTTTTGGGTACAAGAGGCAATATTCTCCAGGGAGCTTGGCACACAAACACACCATAACATACACCGGCAAGGAGAAGGTTATATACTTTAAAATCTTAACCCTCTCAAGATCCAATACGCAATTATTTTTTGTTTTCCGAATATTATTAAACGATTTCATTTTAATTAGGAAGGGTATATAATTTATGGAAGCAAGAGGGTTAATTGAGATAGGCTTTACCCCTATTTTTTCTACAGATCACTCCCAAACTGTATACAATCGTCTAATGATAGCCAGAATAAACTGTCAATATACCTCACACTCTTCAATGGGTTAATCTCTCTCTCTCTCTCCCTCCCTCTCTCTCTCTCTCTATATATATATTTTTTTTTTTTTTCTATGTGATTGAGGGAGGCAAAAGGCATAACTGCCTATAGCGAGTGCCTCCCCCATAGTTGAAAGAGTGACAGGGCCAAAATCAAGGGACGTTCGAGCCAAAATGCCTGGACACACGGAGTTTGAAGCAATTTAAGTCATAGGAAGAGGGAAAGACTGATTCTGGGAGAGAGTTCCAGAGCTCAGATGTTGAGTAGAAGAAAGTTTGAGAGTAACGTTTCACTCTTGGGTTGGAGAGTTGCACAGAGTAGGGGTGGGATTGAGTTGCAAGACGGGTACCACGTGCCCTACGTAAAGGAGGTGGTATGCACTGGGATATCTCTGAGGAACACTGATTATTATAGTAGCGATAGAATAGCGAGAGAGATGCAACATTGCGGCGGAGACAGAGAGATTGCAGAGAGTTGGTGAGTGGACGGGAGTTAATGATACGAAAGGCCTTCCTTTCAACTAGGAGAGCGGTGTGAGAGGAACCTCCCCACACATGTGAACAATACTCAATACATGGGCGCACTATGCCCCTGTACAGAGCAAGAAGCTGTGCAGGGGAAAAGAACCCCCTAAGGCGGTTGAGCACACCCAGCTTCTGGGAGGCTGCCTTAGCAAGACTGGTAATATGGTCCTTCCAAATGAGAGCAGAAGAAAAAGAGACACCAAGAATATTGAGAGAAGATGAAGGGTTGATTTTTGTATTGTTGAAGAATAAGGGATAGTCCGCTGGGAGATCCTGACGGGTAGATAGATGGAGAAATTGGGTTTTGGAAGCATTATATATATATATATATATATATATATATATATATGGGGGGAGATTGTAGGCACCAATCGATCAGGGCTAGACCCAGGTGAGGTTATAGGCATGTGATAAAGAGTCGCTGGAACTCCTGTTTCATTTGCTTGGCCTCTCTTACTGATTTTCTTTGTGCCTCATTTACACTGAGAGCAATCCAGCTAGCTCTCACAAACACCTCCTCCTCCTATCCACTTCACTAAACTAAAAACATGCACACCACACTTCATTCCTCCACACAATTTTTTTTTTAAATTATGAATTTCAGCCCAGCCTCGGAGTCCCTAGGGGGGGGGGGGGGGGAGGCATAAATACCCCCACACCCGACCGACCATCCCCTGACGACCCCACAAAATTACCTGGACCACGGCCTGTTACTCTTTCTATTGATTTCTGCAACATTCGCGGACTTTCCTCTAACTTTCACGCTGTTGAACACCATCTCTCCTCCTACAAACCTGATCTTCTCTTCCTCACCGAACCTCAGGTGTTTGTAGCAACATCCAGCAACCCCTTTTCTGTATCCTCCTACTTTCTCTATCCTAGTTTCAAAGCCAAAGGCGGATGTTGTGCATATGTGCACAACAATCTCACTTGCTCTCGCGTTCCCGATTTCGACTCCTCTGAATTCTCTACTTTATGGCTCAAACTTTCCTGTCATTCACTTACTAAATATTTCTGTGCTGTCTATCTTTCCCCTAACTCTACCAACTTTTCCAAATTCTTTGACTATCTAAACTCTACAGTGGAACACATTCTATTCATTTCTCCTTTCTCAGAAATCTCCATCTTAGGAGATTTCAACGTTCACCACCGCCAATGGCTCTCCTCTCACACTACTGATCCACCTGGTGAACAAGCCTACGTCTTTTCTATCATAAATGACCTACAGCAGTTAGTTCAGCATCCCACCCGTATCCCGGATCGCATCGGAGATCGGCCCAACATTTTTTACTTGTTTCTAACTTCTAACCCTTCTTCTTATACTGTCAATCTTTTCTCTCCTTTGGGCTCCTCCGACCATAAACTTATCTCTGTCAACTGCCCTATCTCTCCAGTACGGCCACCCGATCCTCCTAGCCGGCGGCGCTTGTGGCACTTTGGCGCTGCCGACTGGGAGGCTCTCCGGCAGTACTTCTTTGATTTCCCATGGAATTATTTCTGCTTCCGTGGCCGGGGACCCTCGGAGAGTGCTGAACGCATTACCGAGGTAATCCTATCGGGCATGGAAGCATACATTCCATTCTCTTTCTCTCAGACTAATGCTAAAAAATCTTGGTTTACTCACGCCTGTTCTACTGCTGTCTGCAGTAAGGAGGAAGCATTCAAACGGTACAGACGCCTTAAAACTCAAGACTCTCATTCTTCCTATGTTTCTGCCCGGAATCAAGCCAAATCTGTTCTTCGACTTGCCAAACACTCTTTCATCAATAATATATGCACTGAACTATCCAACTCTAGCTCTTCCCAAGCTTTCTGGCATCTAGCCAAAAACCTCTCCAACAATTTTTCTTCCTCGTCTTTCCCTCCCCTTTCCCATTCTGATGGCACAACCATCACTTCTTCCTCTGATAAAGCTAAACTCTTCGCTCAAACTTTTGCTAGAAACTCCACCTTGGATAATTCCGGTGCTATTCCTCCCTCTCCGCCCTCCTCTCTCTTACTTATGCCTAATATCCTAATCTCTTCTAAAGATGTACTTTCTACCCTCTCTGGGCTTAATACTAATAAGGCGTACGGTCCGGACGGTGTTCCTCCTGTTGTTCTCAAAAACTGTGCTTCCGTGCTGACTCCCTGCCTAGGCAAACTCTTTCGTCTCTGTCTATCCTCTAACATCTTCCCTTCATGCTGGAAGTTTACTCACATTCAACCTGTCCCAAAGAAGGGTGACCGCTCTCAACCCTCCAACTATCGTCCAATTGCTCTCATCTCTTGTCTTTCTAAAGTTTTTGAAACTATTCTTGCTTCCAAATTTTTTAAGCATTTCTCTTCTCATAATCTGCTCTCAGATCGCCAGTATGGCTTCCTTAAGGGTCGCTCTACTGGTGATCTTCTTTCATATCTTACTAACTCTTGGTCATCCTCCTTTCGGGACTTCGGTAAGACTTTTTCTATTGCACTAGACATATCAAAAGCCTTCGATAGAGTCTGGCACAAATCTTTAATTTCTAAACTACCCTCCTTCGGTTTCTATCCCTCCATCTGTGCCTTTGTCTCTAATTTCCTTTCCGGCCATTCCATAGCCGCGGTTATGGACGGCCATTGTTCACTTCCTCACCCTATAAACTCCGGTGTTCCTCAGGGCTCTGTCCTATCTCCTATTCTTTTTCTAATTTTTATAAATGATCTCCTCAACTGTACCTCAATTCCGATCCATTCGTACGCAGAAGACTCAACCTTACACTACTCCATTAGTTTTTCAGAACGCCCCAGCCAGCAATCCCTCAATGACAAAGGTAATGAAGCCATAGAACTCTTAAATTATGATCTAAATACTATCTCCAATTGGGGCAGAGAAAACCTTGTTACCTTTAATGCTTCCAAAACCCAATTTCTCCATCTATCTACCCGTAAGGAACTCCCAGCGGACTATCTCTTATTCTTCAACAATACAAAAATCAATCCTTCATCTTCTCTCAATATTCTTGGTGTCTCCTTTTCTTCTGCTCTCAGTTGGAAGGACCATATTACCAGTCTTGTTAAGGCAGCCTCCCAGAAGCTGGGTGTGCTCAACCACCTTAGGGGGTTCTTTTCCCCTGCACAACTTCTTGCTCTGCACAGGGGCATAGTGCGTCCTTGTATTGAGTATTGTTCACAATGTCATGTGTGGGGAGGTTCCTCTCACACCGCTCTCCTAGACAAAGTTGAAAGGAAGGCCTTTCGTATCATTAACTCCCGTCCACTCACCAACTCTCTGCAATCTCTCTCTCTCCGCCGCAATGTTGCATCTCTCTCGCTATTCTATCGCTACTATAATAATCAGTGTTCCTCAGAGCTTTCCCAGTGTATACCACCTCCTTTACGTAGGGCACGTGGTACCCGTCTTGTAACTCAATCCCACCCCTACTCTGTGCAACTCTCCAACCCAAGAGTGAAACGTTACTCTCAAACTTTCTTCTACTCAACAGCTGAGCTCTGGAACTCTCTCCCCGAATCAGTCTTTCCCTCTTCCTATGACTTAAATTGCTTCAAACTCAGTGTGTCCAGGCATTTTGGCTCGAACGTCCCTTGATTTTGGCCCTGTCACTCTTTCAACTATGGGGGAGGCACTCGCTATAGGCAGTTCTGCCTTTTGCCTCCCTCAAACACATAGAAAAAAACAAAAACAACAAAATATATAGCTATCTATCTATCTATCTATATCTCTATATGTCTATCTATCTCTCTATCTATCTATCTCTCTCTCGCTATATATATATATAATATATATATATATATATATATATATATATATATATATATATATATATATATATATATACAGTATATATATATGCAGTATATATATTAAAAATAAGATTACTAGGAAAAGAAGGATCCCCATTTTGATCAATTTGTTTTCAAAATTGCAATATTTTGGACGGTCGTCCATCATCAAGTTACACAAGTGATCCTATAAATGAATGAATACACAGATTTTAAAATTCAGCATAGGAAGGATCTAAAATGTATCTATTAAAATATTTAACACAAACTTACGAAAGAAGGTTATATAAAAGGGAACTATAAATTAATGATTACACAGATTTTAAATTCAGCATAGGAAGGATCTAAAATTTATCTATTAAAATATTTAACACAAACTTACGACAGAAGGTTATATAAAAGGTAACTGACAAAGTTAAAGTTATTAAGGAATTTTACAAAAATATGAAAACAATATTATAGCAACAATACCTTCACCTCGCCATGACAGCAGTCAGACTGAGACAAAGGTTGTGAAATTATTCGTAAAAATTACTCTAAAATTGACTGCGAGACGAGCTTCATTTTTCGTAAGAAATTGTTAACATACCTAAAGAACAGCTTTCCTGCAGTCAATTTTAAAGTAATTTTTACGAATAATTTCACCATAGGATCTTATTTTACATACAAAGATAGCATTCCCGATCACAAATATAGATTACACTTTTGTTTGTCCTTGCTGTAATGCAAGGTATGTTGGATGTGTACGTACTTCCAGACATTTTATGATCAGAATATTCGAACACAGGGGACGGAGCTATCGTACAGGTAATTTACTAAATAAAATGTCATTTCCTGCTATAAGAAATCATTCCCATGAGCAGGATCATCCCTTCTCAGATAAAGATTTAAGCATTTTAGGTAGATTTAATAGCGAACAGGATACTTTTTTAGGGGAAAAAATCTTCATAAATTCGTTGAAACCCGAACTGAATTTATAAATATTGTATATTCTTTCTGTATGTATTGTGTGATTAATTGTTTCACTCTTTGTTTCTATACATCGATTTGGGTTTGCAGTGTCAGCTTCATTGACACCCGAATATAATTCGCAAATTTGATGTTATATGGTATTTGCCTTGTGTTTAAATGTTTCATTTTTTGGTACGTTAATTCGGGTTTGAACTGAAATGCGTGCTTCATTGTAACAGTACATTCGGGGTTCATGGGAACAATTTTTTTTTTCTTTTTTTTTTTTTTTTATGTGACCGTCATATGTTGGTGCTTGATTTCACAACCTTTGTCTCAGTCGGACTGCTGTCATGGCGAGGTGAAGGTATTGTTGCTATAATATTGTTTTCATATTTTTGTAAAATTCCTTAATAACTTTAACTTTGTCAGTTACCTTTTATATAACCTTCTGTCGTAAGTTTGTGTTAAATATTTTAATAGATAAATTTTAGATCCTTCCTATGCTGAATTTAAAAATCTGTGTAATCATTAATTTATAGGATCACTTGTGTAACTTGATGATGGACGACCGTCCAAAATATTGCAATTTTGAAACTAAATTGATCAAAATGGGGATCCTTCTTTTCCTAGTAACCTTATTTTTAATGAAAATAAGATACCCTGGCGGACATCTGCACGATATTATATATATATATATATATATATATATATATATATATATATATATATATACTGTATATCACAATGGACAATTTATTCGGGGCGTTTAGTGTTATTAGAATTTACTTAAATAGCTTCACACTATATCATAGTGCATATATTTCCTAAACCACGCTACTGTAAGATCCTTATCACTGCAGTTTAGTGTTTGAATGTTTGTATAACAACAATTATCAATATAATTAATGCACCATTAGAATTGCTCTTACTTTCGGATTGACGGCTCGTAGTAAATGCGTTTAATGTCTATCATCGCTAAACTTAAACACTACAGCACAGATATTTCGGGAGAGAGTGAAGATCTATTTGATCATATGTATGTGAAATTCAAACATACACAAAGGCTGAGACTAGCACAAACAAACACACACACACACACACACACACGTACACGCACACATATTTAAGCAGTTGCTCTTTGGTGGCGTTGTGCTGTGTTAGCTTTCAATTGTGGTACAACAGCGTGATAAATATTACATCGGATTGTGGATGCATTACAATTATAAACTACACATTCGTATGCGGACACCTTATAAAAGGGGACAGTGCAATATGTATCATCATCAATAAATGCTGATGACAACTATTATAACCGGAAAAATTAAAAACAGAACTATCTCTCTCTCTCTGTCTCTCTCTCTCTCTCTCTCTCTATATATATATATATATATATATATATATATATGTGTGTGTTGTGTGTGTGTTTTGTGTGTGTATCAAATCATAAATATATGTGCTATAGTCTATTCGATGTAAGTAGGCGATAAATCATGACCTCTAACCTCTGTAACTAAAACACGACTAGATTAATCGAGCTAATTTGTCTACCATTTGGGAAGAGTCAGTCAATGAATAGATGTGGAAATTAACATCCAATTTGCTCAAGCCCTTTCTGGGCTGCAGAGAATAGAGGTCATGATTTGTCACCTACTTACAGCGAATAGACTATAGTGCTATCGGTTTCCGTTATTACCAAAACTATCGTCATTTCCTATTAAGAGATAATTATGCTAACAATTAAGGTTCATCCAACAAGTCATGGTCTTGTTGAGCTTGGTGTACGTGTTTCAGTAATTACCGTTACGGTCCAACTTGTCGTTGCTCAATTATACATACCATTAGTTTTTACTATCATCTCTGATTTCTTGAATTGCGAACAATTGTGCAATATATTTTTAATATAGCATTCAGGTCTTCGACATTACTGTCTGTGACTTTGTTTCGAATATCTAGTTATTATATGTCAGTTAAATGCTTGTGTGACAATATATTTATCACGTTTGTCTATTTGTTTGTTGTTTATAAATGTTTCGCATGACATGTTATATAGACAAACTAACAAAAACAAAATGCCAAAGCCTATTCTCAGCAATCAATACTGGTGCCAATATAAACCTGGAGTTTAATAATATTGCTTATTTAATTCTTGATAATTCTTTCTTAAACTCAGACTGGATCTCTAATGACAGGAAATCAAAGGGATGGAAATGTTGAGGGCAGCGTAACTATCGAGTCGGTCTGGAAATAGCTGGCCGACAATTAGAGCGTTCGATGTGTGATAGTTGTGTCAACCTTTGACTGATACAAAACATTTAGTCCATAACCAAACATTGCAGCATTCTAGCATTCCTTTGTTATGGTGGGTCAGCAACACCAACGATGTTATGCATCAAAAGTAAGCATAACAACAATTGCAAGTTTATTATTGATAAATAGTAACAACGGCAATGTAATAGATACAAAATTAGGCTTTGTAATATTGATACAATAATTGAACTATACTACAGGTTCACGCGTAATTTAACCCACGTCTTGAAATGCCTAGGGACCGTAATGTTAGTCAATTTCCCTGTGTTATGCTATTTTCAGCGATTTTAGATGTCATGTTGAATCCTGGACTAATACTACATAACCATTGCAAGATTACCGACTTCAGTCTATTATGCTGATGGATATGGAACAAGTTTGTTCTCTTCATCAATATATAGACTTACACTATGGGCCTTGCTAAAAATGTTCTGCAAAACAATGTTGACAAAATCATGGTTGAAAGACTATTCATACCAGCGTTTTTTTTTAGGCAACCTTTGATTGGTAAATTTATCCTGGCAATATTTAGTGATCTGACATCGGTAACTAGACTATACCCTGTTCCAAAGTGTAGTTCAGATGTCGTGAAGCAAAACCTCTGCAACTCAAAAATTGCCAGAGCAAAATTAATGGGCTGTACATTTACACACCTACTCCCTGGCTGACCCGTACGATATGGTAGTCGTTTGTGAGTTATAGAGGTTAATGTTCAAGAGTGTTGGCCTACTTACTTGGAATAGGGTATAGACTAACGGTAGATTATTGAAAGGTGACATAATCTTAATACACAAATATTTCATATGTGACTAAATCAGAGACACAGATGCAGAATAGTTGTCGAATAATAGCCTCGTGCGAACTAGCCTTAAGGGGGTAGGGTTAATTTGTTTGTCTATTTATTTATATATATATTTATTAATGTTCTCACTAGACTTCCATCAAACTTTAAAAAACACACCCCAAAGACCCACCTTTGAGATAAACTTGTACATTTATCGGTCGAAAAATGTCCCGGTCGAAGACCGGTTCCTCCTAAAATTACTGGCTCGCTATTTCTTGTCAGGAAAAAAATCGACACCTAAATGGCATGAAAGGTCTTAATATTGACAAAGAAATGGGGCGAAGGGTCTTAAACTCGCCAAACTAATGGAACAAACGTCTTAATATCTCAAAACTAATGGGGCTAAACTTGAGGGAGAAGAGCCCAGAAAAAACAAACCTTCCCTTAACAGAATGAATAAATATCGTTCCGATACCAAATCTTCCCGGAATAGAGGCAAATTAGCTTTGTTTTGAAGCAGGCCAGCTTGTCTTTGGCAGTGATGTCAGCTTTGGCAGTGATGTCAGCTTTGGCAGTGATGTCAGCTTTTATCTCCTGTGTTTAGGATTGACGATTGGTTTTGAAGCAGGCCAGCTTGTCTTTGGCAGTGATGTCAGCTTTTATCTCCTGTGTTTAGGATTGACGATTGGTTTTGAAGCAGGCCAGCTTGTCTTTGGCAGTGATGTCAGCTTTTATCTCCTGTGTTTAGGATTGACGATTGGTTTTGAAGCAGGCCAGCTTGTCTTTGGCAGTGATGTCAGCTTTTATCTCCTGTGTTTAGGATTGACGATTGGTTTTGAAGCAGGCCAGCTTGTCTTTGGCAGTGATGTCAGCTTTTATCTCCTGTGTTTAGGATTGACGATTGGTTTTGAAGCAGGCCAGCTTGTCTTTGGCAGTGATGTCAGCTTTTATCTCCTGTGTTTAGGATTGACGATTGGTTTTGAAGCAGGCCAGCTTGTCTTTGGCAGTGATGTCAGCTTTTATCTCCTGTGTTTAGGATTGACGATTGGTTTTGAAGCAGGCCAGCTTGTCTTTGGCAGTGATGTCAGCTTTTATCTACTGTGTTTAGGATTGACGATTGGTTTTGAAGCAGGCCAGTTTGTCTTTGGCAGTGATGTCAGCTTTTATCTCCTGTGTTTAGGATTGACGATTGGTTTTGAAGCAGGCCAGCTTGTCTTTGGCAGTGATGTCAGCTTTTATCTCCTGTGTTTAGGATTGACGATTGGTTTTGTTATCCGGAGGCTTCGTTCACTTTATTGGCCTTAGGGATTGACAAGTTATATTTGTATTTGTAGACACGTTTGCAGATACAGCGTCATCGTCCATATTATGTTTTGAATATGCTATTTTCCTTAACAAGTTTTTTTAGTTCGGGTTCGCACCACCGTCGCCTAGTAGTATCGAGATTGAAAAATTCCAATAATTCTTTATTCGCCCTTGGATCTGACACATATCCCTATATGTGAACATTAGTTTGTACTTACTCTTAAGCAGATTAGACAGCACCTTTTGCGTTACTGTTTTGTTCATAAATACTGGTTTGTTTACTTGAAACAAATTTCAAACGTGAAATTGCATGCTCCATATACCATTATAACCTCAGTTATTAACGGCTAACAAAGTATTTGGTTTCCTGTAGACTCCAATAATTATTTACTCGTCATTGGGTTTGTTCAAGTTATATAGGTATTAGTTTATTTTCAGTGGTTGGAAAGCTGTATGGCAGGGTGTTGATAGAGAGGATTATACAGGGTACGGAAGATGCAATTGGAGAAGAGCAGTGCAGTTTTAGGAGGGGAAGAGGGTGTATGGATCAGATTTTTGCAGTAAGACAACTAAGCAAGAAGTATTTAGAGAAGCATAAGGAGATATATTGGGCTTTTATGGATTTAGAAAAAGCGTATGATCGTGTGGATCGAGAAACAAGGTGGAAAGTGCTAAGGATTTAGGAAATTGGAGGACATTAATTTTGTTAAGATCAGTTAAGAATTTTTATGAAGAGAGCAGAGCGTGTGTTAGAGTAGGACATTAGTTGAGTGAATGGTTTGAGGTGAATATACAGTAGGTCTGCGTCAGGGTTGTCTAATGTCACCGTAGCTGTTTAAAATGTATATGGATTGTGTGGTGAGGGAGGTGAAAATGAGACCTATGGGTAGAGGATTGGGTTTAGTAGGAAAGAATGGTAGAGATTGAGAGTTGAATAAGTTGCTGTTCGCTGATGACACATCGTTGGTGGCGGATTCTGAAAAGAAACTGCAGCGGGTAGTCAAAGAGTTTGGTGTGATTTGTGGGAGGAGGAAGCTGAAGGTGAACATCAATAAAAGTAAAGTGATGGCGTGTAATAGGGGTGATCATAGGGTGAATCTACATGTGAGGTTGGATGGGGAAATAGCAGACCCCCCAAGATAGACAGCCCTTACGTTGATTCTTATCTGAGCAGCGCTGGGTAGGCTACCTCAGCTTAGTGTACATATGTTCCTAACTCAGGGTCTGTGGGTCAATTGTGGTATTTTATATACCCATAAGACATCAAAGTGAAATCGAGATTAATAGAGCACTCGAGCCTATACATGAGAATTCAGACTTCTGAAAGTTAAACCTAAGTGTGTGTGTATTAAGTATAACATTATTTTCTGAATCTGCCTAGCATCCCCAAGTCCACATGGAGTGACCACACCTGAGATAACTAGCCGTGGTTACCTGACCCGAGAGTCCATGTACACTTGTATTCCCTTTTCCCGATTATTTATGATAATTACGGAATTAAATAAGCATGTTATATTAAACTCAATGCAATATCGTTGATTTGAATACTTTTTGCAACCACATATTTACCAGCCCTGGGGGTAAGGGATTAGAATATGCCCCACGTACCTTCTGTGTGTCGTGTCGTAAGAGGCGACTAAAGAGGTTGGGTCGGTGGGCTTGCGACCCCCACCCGTAAAAAAATACGTAGCAACGATAAACGAACAATCAGGCTCGGATGCGGACGGACCTGTGTTGACGAACCCCGATCGACTATGGACAAGCTTCCGGACATTCTGATAATAGGTACATGAAACGTGAGTGGCACAAAAGAGAGAGAGGTACTGGAAGTGTTAGTGAATGCCAGGCTGGATGTAAGTGGAATGACGGAGACCAAATGGAAGGGTACAGATAGCAGACCGTCACTTTCACGAAGTAAAGTATGCGGGAAATTTAGATGACACGATTAGTCAGTTGAATCAACTGGCCGTGACAGCATTACCTGATGATACTACAGCTCAAAGAAAGAAAATAGTATTCAAAGCACTGTTGAGCATATTACCTATTGCAGTAGCAGATAATTTTGCTATAGCACAGCCCAAGGGTTACGAGGAGGACATGCCAGTAATTCGGCGTATCTTGGCTTTAACCCGGGGAGCACGAAAATGCCCTAGGGGCAAGGGTACTTATTTGTGAATATCTAGCCTTGGATTCTGACATAATTCGTTATATTTACAATATAAAGCATTATTTGTTTTTAATGTGCTTTTATATAACATATATGATGAATATATGAACCTTGAAGAGCGATAAAATAAGTGGGAAAAGCATTTGGGTGGTGAAAATCGTAAATATACCCCACCCTGTCGTATTCTCAGGCGTGAGCCAGCGAGTCACACACACTCCCATCTCGCTGTCTCTGACTCAACTGAAGCAACCGGGAGGTGTCTCGGTGTTATATAAC
>JBAKBP010010846.1:0-75525 GCA_037953745.1 Lithodes maja | reverse complement strand
CAACTTGTTTGATTGTAGATAATCTACTATCTTGTCTCTTAGAATTATGTCCATAATTGTTCCTATGATTGACTTTAATTAAACTAGTTGGTCTATAATTACTTGCTTGGGCTGTATTTCCTGTTTTAAATATTGGTGTAATATTTGCAGTTTTCCAATCACTAGGTAATGTGTCCTGCTGAGTGGCAAGTTAAATATGCTAGTCAAAGAATGAGCTATTTCTTCTTTCACGATTTTTAGAATTCTTTCCCTTAGTGCTTTGCAAATATTTATGTTGAACCAGGGAGGTTTGTTCCTACAAGTATTAAATTTAAGTTTCGTGGGTTCGTATTTGTGTTAAACAAGCTTAAATATATCTTTACTTCACTTGTTTTGTCAATATTGCTAAGCTGTAAATGCAAGTCACTGAGGGATTTCCTAAATCCGTTGTAATTCGCATTTACACAAATCTGGTATCTTCATTTCCTTTTTTTCAATAATATGTTTGCAATATATGTCGATTCTAATGAGCTTGTGATCAGAGGTGGATAGATGTTCTCCGATGTCAAGCTTAGATATCAAGTTCTCATTCGTACTGATAACGAGATCTAGTATGTTGCTTCTGCGTGTCGGTTCTATTACGCTTTGAAGTAGAAAATTGTTTTGTATAGAGTTAATATTTGTTTGCGAATTGGGATAATTTCCGGTCATAAGGGCACCAGTCAAAGTTGGGAAGATTAGTTTCCAAGCATTATTCTTTCGCTAGCATGGAGGGTTTGTTGCAATATTTTGAATAGATGATTATCATCGGCCTCATTTTGTCTTGGAGGTCGGTATGCAGTAGTGATATTAATGTTTGAATGTTTTATGTTTAATTTGACACACACTATGTCTTTATTATTTTTGGGGAGGGAAACTTCGGTTGGAATGATATGACAATCAATCCGCATAGCCACCTAACCTCGCGACTTTCCGTTACATCTATCTATATGAAAACAAATTTATGAGTCGATATGGTATTTAGAAATTATATCTCTGTTTTTTAAATCGAGGTGAGTTTCTGTTACACTAATTACGTCTATTTTTTCGGTTAACGCAAGGCATTTTACTTCATCCTTCTTGTTCCTAATCGAACATGCATTGAAGGATAATACTTTTATTATACTGAACTCTTAATTCTATCTATCTTTCTATTGCCTGACGCCGTGATCCCCGAAGGGGTGGCCACGAACGAACCGTCCCCATGAACCTCTGTCCCCAGTCAGTCGACGCCCCTACCCCCAACCAGCACCGCCTTCGTTCATATACTTCCTCACACCATCCTAACACCTCTCTATCGGTCTACCTCTCCCTCTCTGTCCCTCCTCCTCGCTCTCATACACCCTCTTAGTCATTCTCTCGCTTTTCATACGTTCCATATGGCCGAACCATCTCAAGTTGTTCCTTTTCACACTTTCCAGCACATCTACCTCCACACCACACCTCCTTCTTACTTCCTCATTAGTCTGTCTATCCCTCCATGTAACTCCGCACGCACTTCTTAAGTCATTAATTTCCACTGCTCTCACTCTTGGTCTGAGTCTCTCAACCAACGTCCATGCTTCGCTTCCGTAAGTCAGAGTCGGGATTACCACACTGTCATGCAAGGACTTCTTCACTTCCATACTTACCACCCTATTTCTTGTTACTGCTTTCAGCATTCCTACAACCCTCTTCCCCTATTGTATCCTCTCCCGCACTTCTTCATCCATAGTCCCATCTTTACTCAACACACTGCCCAGATACTTAAAGGAGTTGACGATTTCCATAGCCTGACCATTCAGCTTCACCTTACACTCTGTGACTTCACCCCTTTCGAAGACCATAACCTTGCTCTTCCTCGCATTTACCATCAAATTCCGTTTTTCGCACACTGTTCCAAACTCATTTACCAGACCCTGCAACTCCCATTAATTATCACTCATCAGAACTGTATCATCCGCAAACAGCAGTATAGGTAGCTTCCACTCAATTCCTCCCTTTTCAGCGATACACCAACATCCACTGCTCTTGATAGTATTTCTTTCACGACTCCATCCATATATACAGTAAACAACCACGGGGACATCACACACCCCTGTTTCAAACAAACATTCAGGACAAAGAACTCGCTCTGCTCACTCTCCACACGTACTGCCGCCTTTGCACCCTCATACATGCTCTTCACTGCTTTCAGCAACTTGCCATCTACTCCGTATATTCTAAGTACTTTCCACATACCTTCTTTATCCACTCTGTCATAGGCCTTCTCCAAGTCCATAAAGGCAACATACATCTTTTGTTTCTTCTCCAGATATTTCTCCACAACACAATTCAGGGTAAAAATCTGATCTACTCTTGATTGAGGAAGGTATAATTTATGATTATGGTATTGCTTGAATTAATTGTATATTTTGGGTAACGGTTGGCAGTTTGTTTTTAGTTAGAGTGTTCAAGGTCAAGGAGCAATTATTTATGGGCTGTGGTTTCGATGGGTGGGTATTTACTGTAATTGCTGAGCTGAGGGAATTTTTGTAATGGGTTGGAGAGGAGGAGGGAGGTCTTTAGGTCAATAATCCTGTAGATTAATCAGAAAAAGTGTGTCCATCTTAGTGGGGCATTCGTGAACTTTGTGTACAGCTGTGCTCAAAATTCCACTCATAAACCTCACACCTGAGAGAGAGAGAGAGAGAGAGAGAGAGAGAGAGAGAGAGAGAGAGAGAGAGAGAGAGAGAGAGAGAGGAATTTTTTACATTTTCTTTGAGGTTTATAATTTGGAATACTACCAAAGAGTGAACAAATCATAGTATTACGAAGACAAGATTAAGGAGGTGTATATTTTGAAGCCCTTTCTCTCTTATGATTAGTCCCATTCATTTTGGGATTATAAAACGTTCGCCCCATTAGTTACTTAATTTTGTACTTCAAATTTATGCGTGTGAGAGACTCTTCCTAAGCTGAAATGTTTCGTCTTAGATAGTATGAATAGTATCTTATTAATATGGTTAACTAAATGGTTGGTCACACAAACACATTTTACGGCATTATTGTAAGAATTATTACATGGTTAGTCAGAACGTAATAATTATCAGGAATTTCAAGATAAATAATGTTGCAGGCGAAGTAGTAAATAGCGCCACCTTTATTTCAATCTGAGGAATTGAAATAAATATGGCGGTTTTTACTGCTTCGCTTGCAATATTATTCCCCTTGAAATTGAGGTTCCCCACGTACATCCCTGTATCCATTGTCAGGAATGATTACACCTTTAACACCTAAAGAGCGGCCTAGGCGGTAAATAATATGTAGCCACCAGCGGGGTGTTTTTACCCAAAATAGGGCTGTTTACGTGATCATTTTCATGCCTAAATAAGACCCAGAGCGTAAAACAAGTATCTATCCCTGAAAGGGCATAAACAGAGCTTTCCAATGACACCACAACGATCCTTGTATGACGGCTAGTTTTCTTGCAACAACCGCGCAACACGAGTGCAAAAACCATGTAATTCGGTACTTTCCCCATACAATTCACTATGTAGCGAGTGTGAGAGGGTGGAGGAGGGTGGGATTCATGTCAGTTGGTCCACCGCGGTGGTCTGGAGCAGTCATACGCTCGCTACTCTCCTGCTACCACTTGTCTCTCTCTCTCTCAGCAACATTACGTGCTGAAATTGCCACACGACTTATGTTGTGAGCCGCCACATAGTCCAAATTTCTTTCACACGACATATGATGCGCGCCGCCAGTTAAGGGTTAATAGTATACCACTAACACATTGTGTGATGTATAGTATGAATAGCTGGGTAATAGTTCACCACCAGTAGGAGCTAAGTTGGCGGCCAAATGTTAATGAATGGCTTGGTAATAGTTCACCACCAGTTGGAACTAAAATGGCAGACAAATGTTAATGAATGGCTTTTTAATAGTTCAGCACCAGTAGGAACTAAGATGGCGGCCAAATTTTAAGGCATCAGTACACTGATTTATGAAGCTATATTACCTGATAGGAATTGAAGTAGATTCCTGGAACAAGAAGAACAGCAATACTGCTCTTATAGAGCCGTACAAGACATTGCGTGTGTGTCACTGTGTGGAGTGCTTAATGTCATTCGTAGACAGGATGGATCAGAGATAGCTAGATGTTGGTCATACGATTTCCGAAAGGCTTTGTCTTTACTTACTCAAGACTCTATACTTAATAGAGTTTAAAAGTATAGGAATAGGTGAGGTAGTTAACAAAAACATTAATGAATTTGTACATCAATCAGACATGTGCGTATATACACTATTAATAAATACTAAAACGTTTGTTTGTTCAGACATTAGTTTACGCATACCCCATATAAATAATATATGTATAATGTACTGATAGGTATGGGTTTGTGAGATATATATTTATGTTTAACAAAAATCCAACGTTAAGCAGACAACAAGTATCTCACTTACACTCATGGTAAATTTATAATAACTTTTTTACACTTGCAGTCGTTGTTATTATTGTATTTATGTTTTAATATATATTATACTCACACATTGTAAGCTGAGTTTACCATTTTCATGTTTACTTATCTCATATTCATCCTCTATATTGTAAAATGTGTATGGTCAGCTCATCGGGTTGCCATTTTTTAAATATACTGTTTAATATTATTAATATCATATTTATTATTAGTAGTAATAGTATTATTATTATTAGTAGTAGTAGTATGGTAGTATTATTGTAGTATATGATTTATACCCTGGTGGTTAGGGAATAGAATATGCCCCACGTGCCTCCTGCGTGTCGTAAGAGGCGACTAATGAGGTTGTTGTTGTTGTTGTTGTTCCCTAAGCTGCCTGGCCGAACAGCCCCGAGTCCCTGAGAAAGGCCATGGCCACGATCGGGCTTTTCCACAGAACTCTCATTGAGTGTAGATTGTGTTGTTGGCGTAAGTGGTTGTGTGAAATGCAGTCTTCTATGATGTGTTTAATGGTATGGGGTGCTGTGTTACATCCCGGGCAGGCGTCGACAACGGAGTAATCCAGTCTCTTCTGATAGCTCAGGAGAGCTGGATGATGTCCGCATCTCAGCCTGGCCAGGTGGACTCTGTCCTCGCGAGGAAGGTAGGATTCGGAAGGATGGATTTCGGGAGGTCGTGCATGCAGCTGCGTGTTGTCTGTGAGTGAGTGGATGGATCGGTGAGAGATATGAGTATGGATGTGCTTCTGGAAGTTGGTTCGGGGTGGGCAGGGAGGGAGAGAGGACAATAATTGTGTGTGATACCGTGTGCTGGGTGTTGTTTTGATATTTCTTGGTGTCTGTGGGTGTGTTGCCATATAGTTTAGTGGGTGGTCTTGGTTCGTGGAGGCTGCTGCCAGGAATTGAGTGCCTCTCATGTCCAGATGGTCTTTGACTTTGAGGATTTTGGTTTCTTGATGTAGGTGATCTGTGGGTGAAGTAGCTGTGCAGCCTGTAATGATCTTCAGGGCTTTGTTTTGAATAGTCTGTAAGGTCTTATGATGTGTTTCAGCTAGGTTAGAAGCCCAGGCTGGGCTTGCGTATTCCATCACAGATCTTATGTATTGTTTATATACTGTGGTGGTAGTTTCTTTGTTGTGTCCAAATTTTGTGTGAGCAAGTGACCTGAGGGCGTTAAGTCTGGGTGTCAGTTTCTTTTTAATGTTTGTGGTGTGCTGTTTGAATGTCATATGAGTATCATATGTTACTCCTAGGATTTTGGGTGTGTGTGTATGTGTTAGGGGTGTGTTGTTTATGGTGAGTTGAGGGATGTATTCGTGTTCTCCTGTCCAACTTGTGAGCAGGGTTGCGGTGGATTTGGCTGGGGCTAGATTAAGTCTGTTTGTAGTGCACCAACCATGTAGTGTGTTGAGATAGGATTGAAGGAGATCTGTTGCTCTTTTTGGGTCATGGTGTGTGCATGTGAGTGTTATGTCATCTGCATAGGAGGCTAAGCTTATTTGGGGCGTATTGGGTGTAGTTATATCGTGCATGTACAGATTGAAGAGTGCGGGCAATAGGACGGATCCTTGTGGGACTCCGTTTGGAAAGTTTCTGATTTTAGATGACTGACCGGCAAAAGATACGTGTGCACATCTGCCTGCTAGGAAGTTGGCCAGCCACCTTTTTGTGTTGTTGTGCATGTTTGTGTTGTAGATTTTGTTTGTTAGGTTGTGGCGGGGGATGGCATCGAAGGCTTTACTAATGTCGAGTGTGGCTAATAGTGATCTGTGTGGTGGTCTAGCTGAGTTGATGCCGTCGAAAGCTCTTTGTGTAAGGTCTGTGAGAAGAGTGTTTGTGGAGTGCAGTGGCCTAAAGCCATGTTGTGTTGGAGCTAGGGGTAGGTCAGGTGTAATTAGTTGTAATACTAGGCATTCCATGACTTTGGAGGGGGAGCAAAGAAGTGTGATGGGGCGGTGCGAGGAGGGTAGCGTGGGGTCTTTGTTGGGTTTGGGGAATGTGATGATGATACCATGCTTCCAAATGTCTGGTATTGTGTTGTGTGAATAGCTGTAGTTTGATATGTTAGTGAGTGCTTGTATGCCTTGTGGTCCCAGGTGTCTGAGGTGTATGTTGCTTATGTTGTCTAGGCCACAGGTGGGTGAGTGCTTGAGATTGTTGATGATATGCTTTGTCTGGTGATTGTGAAGGGTGTATAGTCAGGGTCTGTGGGGAATTGTCTCTTACGTCGGATGACACGTCGGTCGTCTTTGTGAGGTTTTAGGTGGCTGACATGTGAAAAGTGATTGATGAGAGTGTTTGCTTGTTGTTTACATGAAGGAGTAGAGCCTGTTGTTGTGATTGCAGCATGTGATTGTGTTGTGTTGCTGTTGGAAAGTGTGATGCTGTTTAGTGTTTTGTAGAGTTTTTTGGGGTTTGTTTTGTGATCAAGTGTTTGTAGGAAGTTATTCCAATTTAGTTTTTGTTGTTCTTGTATTTTGTTGTTAGTTTGGGTGTTGAGTGTTTGAATTTGTTGTGTGATGTCTTGTGTGTGGGGTGCTGGGGAGTGTTTCAGTATGCCGCGTTGTCTGATGAGGTTTTGAATTTCTGGTGTGAAGTTGGGGTTGTGTCTTTTCCTGTTACCTCTTGGAATGTGTTTCTTGTCAGCGTTTTGGATAGTTTTATTGAGTATGTGTACAGCATTGTTGATGTTAGTGATGGGTTTACTGTTTAGAGTTGTGAAGTGTTGTTCTGTCTCATTTGTGAATGCTTCCCAGTTAGCTCTTTTATAGTTGGTGTATGTGTGTTTGTGGCTAGCTGGGGTGAGTCTGGTTTTGGTGGTGATAATGATCGGGAGGTGGTCAGAGCCTAAGGTTCTGACCACCCTCCAGGATGTTGTGGGGGCGAGTTCTGGGGAGCAAAAGGTGATGTCTGGAGATGATGGGTTATAGAGGGCTTGGTGAGGAATATGGGTATGTTGATGGATGTCGTTAAAGATGATGAGGTTATCGGTTTGGTTTTGTAGTACCAGCCCTCTGTCTGTGTCGGGGTTGTCGACAAACCAGGCCGACGTCTTGGCGTTGAAGTCACCACCCAGGATGATATGTGGGGTGTGTGGGGTGTTTGTGATGTGTTGTAAGTGTGGTCTGTATTCATTTGGTACTGTAGGGGATGTTTGGGGAGGGATGTATGTGTTTATGATGGTTATGTTGGAGTTGTTGCCAGTGCGTATTTTAATTGATTGTATTTCTGTTGTGTTATCATTTGGGGGGAGGAGGGATTTGGTTTGTACACTGGTTACTATGTATGATATTTCTTTGTGTACCAGGGTGATGAGTCCACCGCCCCCGCCGACAGCCCGGTCTTGTCTGATGGTGGTGAAATTATGAAATGTGGGTGTTTTTTGTGTTGTGCGGAGTTTTGTTTCTTGTAAGATGGCAATGTGTATGTTGTGTTGTTTGATGAAGTGTGAGAGTTCGTGTTTCTTTGTGTTGATGCCATCTATGTTCAGTTGAAGAATGTTAATGTTATGTGCACGATGTATGTTGGGTGCTGCTGCACGAGGATGGGGTGGGGGTGGGGGTGAGGGAGGGGCTGGGGGTTGGGATGGGTGAGGTGGGGGTGGGGATTGGGGAGCAGGAGATGGGGGTTGGAATGGATTAGGATGGAGTGTGATGTGTTGAGTTGAGGATGTGGATGGTATGGGAAGGTTAGGTGGGTTAGGGAGGAGAGGTGGACGGGTTTTAGGGGGGGGAGTGGATGATATGGGAAGGTTAGGTGGGTTGGGGAGGAGAGGTGGACGGGTTTTAGGAGAGGGATTTGACTGGGAGAGGGAGGGGCATGAGGAACAGGTCCAGGTGTTTGTGTAGTGTTTCTTGGAGGCAAGTGTTGTGCAGGTGAAGTGGGTCCAGTTCCCGCATGAATTGCAGAGAACTGAACCCTTAGTATGGAGACTCGAAGTGATGGGTTTTGAGCAAGTTGGACATATGTATGTGTACGTGGGTCCTGGGTTGCTCTCAATGTCTCCGGCTAGAAGAAGTCTTCGAGAAATGACAGCCGGAGAGTCATTTCTCGGTGTAGGAAAAACTGTGTGATGTGTGTGGTGTGAGAGGTGTGGAAATTCCCGGCGCGACCGAAGCCGCTCCAAGGACCCGTGCCCCCAGAGAGGGGGCTTGTGACCTTCCACCCTTGACAAAATCTAAAGCAATGAATAACGAACAAACAGCCTCGGAACCGGATGGACCTAATGTTGACGAACTTCGACCGACCATGGACAGTCTAAGGATTGCGGCATGGAATCTATTTTTATTAATTTCACCACCACACCAAACACCTCCAATTAAATTAATGAAAGCATATATATGATCCACCAGGATTCGAACCCGGGCTATCACACACAGATTTTTGACACCTTAACCAATACACCACCAAGACGGTTAAAGGTTTATGCACACGCCTACGACTTATTATCCATTCTCGAATACTGGATATTAATCTAATCATGTTCATATTCCCACCGCACTGAATGACATGACACATGAATGACGACACAAAAGAGAGAGAGGTCCTGGAAGTGTTAGTGAAGGCCAGGCTAGATAATTATAAGCAGAATGATTGAGACCAAATGGAGGGGTACATGTGTGAGAGAGTGGGAGTGTGGAATGAATGTATGTGCAGGAGTGAGTGAGGGAGCAAAAGAAGGGGCGTGTTTGTTTGTTTGGCAGGCAGCAGGATAACGCAAGTGGATTTGTACAGCAGGTGAGATGTGTTGGTAGGCAGCAGGATAACGCAAGTGGATGTGCGCTGCAGGTGAGCCGTGTAGCCAATCTTTGCATGCCTTATATTCTGCCTCGCTCTGTTGTTTGTGGTCAGGAACTATATCTTCTTTAATCTCCCATAGTGATCAGGAAGAATAATGGGGCAGGTGGGTAACGAGAGAGGGCAGGTGGTGCCCAGGCGAAAGCCTGTATCCGTCTGAGTTCCATGACACCTCCCAACTCCCTTTAGACCCACCCCTGGCGCAACGCATGCCTGTGATTGGCTGAAGTGCGCGCCGTGACAGGTCTGGAAAGGCCCGGGCTCTTTGAACTGCATTCTCTCCCACTTGCCAGTTCACATCCTTGTAATATCTTCCCGGAAACTTATTTGTGACGATCTATAGTGGCTGATGGGAGTAAGAGGGTGGCACCAATGTATCAGAATGTTTTTTACCGGGATAGAATATACAAGTGTGAACAGAGAGTAAGTTATGAGCCGGACGTGTTGGAGCTGAGGAGAGGCGAGAGGTGTGATGTGTCATAGGCGGCCTTGTGATAGGCTGAGAGCTCCGAGGTGCCAGGGTGTTGCCAAGGGTAGGTAGTAGAGGGCAAATTTGGTTCGCACACCTGAGTTAATCCCGCCTTTTGATTGGCTGATGGGATTACTCCTTCAATTACTAAATTGCATTTATATCATTATTGTTATTATTATCATTATTATTATTATTATTATCAGCATTATAATAATAATTATTATTATTATTAATATTATTTGTATTATTTTCATAATAATTTGGCCAGAAAAAGTGACCACTAACTTCTGTAAATTAGATAGGGCTTGAGCAAAGGGGGTGTAATTATCGACACCTCTTCAAATATCGAACACTCGGTCAAATTTTTGCTAGAAACTCCCGCTTAGATCATTCAGGTGTTATTCCACTCTCTCCACCCCCCTCTCTACTACTTATGCCTAATATAATAATCTCTTCTAAGGATGTAATTTCCACTCTCTCAGGGCTAAACCCCAAAACGGCAACCGTCCTCAATAGAGGTTTTTCTGGTGCACTGCGACCGTCCTCAATAGATCCATGTCATAAAAAAAAACTTCGAAAACATTCCAGTGACACTCAAAACAAAGCAATTTGTGATTAGGTGAGATAATTCCCCTCCATTACTTGCTACCACTCCTAAATATGTGTCCCCCAAACCCCCTTCCCCTCCTTTTCCCCCCTCCTCAATTATCAGCTATTTTTCCAATTATTCCCCCTTTTATCGGGTAATTTTTGGCGCGAATTTCCCCCTCCTGGTCTCTTTAACACGGGTGAGGCAGCTAGAGATCCTTGCAACACAGAAGCTTCTATTAAGACTTGCCAGTGTCGCTCTACAGCTCAGAGAGGCTGGATATTCGTCCTCCCAGCTTTCGCCTCATGATACGACCTTGCGGCAATAATACGTCTTTTTCACCCCCCAAATGCTATTCCCACTTCTTTTATTGCTCTTAAATATTCATGTGTTCATATTAAAAGCAAAATAGGCACATATGGATAAGTAATAATATTATATACCTGTTTGTTACATATGACGATTTTCGTCAGAATAGAACCAAATACCTTCGCTTGGCAGGAGGGTTTAAACTACCATAGCTTCGCAGTTTATGAGGTAATACTAAGAAGACATATGGACCGGATGGTGTTCCTCCTGTTGTAATAAAAACTGTGCTTCCATGGTAATTCCCTGCCTAGGCAAACTCTTCTGTCACTGTCTTACCTCTAATGTCTTCCCTTCTTGCTGGAAGTTCGCTCTCATTCAACCTGTCCCAAAGAAGGGTGACCGCTGTCAACCCTCCAACTTGTCCATGTTCTTTCATTTCTTGCATCTCTAAAGTTTTTAAAACTATTCTAGCTCAACATTTCCTAAGCATTTATCTTCCCATAACCTACACTCAGACCGCCAGTATGGCTTCCTTAACGCAATCACTGAGACAATTGTCATATGACAATTGTTTGGTCACCACTGTACCATATGGGTATTTTGGACTAAAAGTTACCTTCATTCCCTGCTCATTTTGATATATAAAGAAGAGCTTGAACGTATTTCAATGATACTAGCAGGGGTACCCGGCGTTGCCCGGGTTTAAATTCTACCATAATCACCATCAATACTACCATCACTACTACTACCATAATCACTATCATCAATCACTACTACCACAATCATCACAATACTACTACTACCATAATCACCGGCCTCGACCTCCCTGTACCTCATTAAACGACGACCTCGATTTCGGCCGCTAAATGACCTCCGATTATGGATTTGACCTCATCTGTACCCCCATTTTGGGGGGCTGCGAACAACTTTCGTTCCATACACCTTTTCGATTGGAGGCCTCCTTCTGCCCCAAACGGCAATTTTGTTCATTTTGTTTTCAATTTCGGCCTCGAAACGACCTCAGATCGTGGCTCGCCCCCTCTATGACCTGACCCAGGTCAATTGACACCGACATGCAAAGTTTCAGCTCCCCAGGTCCAAAACTGCGGCCGCCTATTAAGAACACACAGACAGACAAACAGACACACAAACTGATTTAATAATATAGATAGATATAGATATCCCTTAAAGCAGAGGAATAAACCTTTCCAATGATACCTGAATTATGTATGTATGACCGCTGGTTGCCGTTCAAAAATAATGGGAGGCTAACTCAGTAAAAAAAAAAAAAATCAGCGGTTTTCGCTATTCCCAGGTATATTGGGGAGCTGGAGATGTCTCCCAGGTTCGCCAGTGTCAGCCCAGACACGACTGGCGTTGGATGGGTTGAACCCCCGCTGCATATTACTCGCTCGCCTGCTTCTCAGGCCTTGTTCTAGTCAGAAGTTCAGCAATTGTCATATAACAAGTGCCGCAGTGATGACCATAAGTTTTGTATAGTAGCCCGCAGTCATTCAGTTAAGGACCGCACTACTGGTGATCTTTCTTATTTTACTAACTCTTGGTCATCCTCCATTCGGTCCTTTGGTGAGACTTTTTCTGTTGCGCTAGATATATCGAGGGCCTTCGATAGAGTCTGGCACAAATTCCTTATTTCCAAACTACCCTCCTTCGGTTTCTATCCCTCCATCTGTGCCTTTGTCTCTAATTTGCTTTCCGGCCATATCATAGCTGCGGTTGTGGACAGCTACCGTTTACTTCCTCAACCTATCAACTCCGGTGTTTTTCAGGGTTCTGTCCTATCTCCAATTTTGTTCCTATTATTTATTAATGACCTTCTCAACTGCACCTCTAGCCCAATTCACTCATTTGATAACGACTGTACATTCCACTATTCCACTAGGCTTTCACATCATTCACAGCAGGAACTCCAAAACTCAAGTAAGGAGGCCATAAAGTACCTATCTTCTGATCTATCTACTATCTCAAATTAGGGCAAAGAAAACCTTGTTACTTTCAATGCTTCCAAAACTCAAATTTCCCATATGTCTACTTATTGCCCCCTACCAGAAAACTATGACTTACTCTTCAACAACATGCAAAATAACCCTTCATCTTCTCTTAATTTTCTTGATGTCTCTTTTTCTTCTGCTTCCTCTTGGAAAGATCATATTTCCACTATTGCTAAACAGCTTCCCAGAAGCTGAGTGCTCAACCACCTCCAGGGGTTCTTTACACCTGCGCAGATTCTTGTTCTCTACAGTGGCACAGTGCGCCCTTGTATTGAGTATTGTTCACATGTTTGGGGAAGACCCTCTCACACAGCACTTCTAGACAAAGTAGAAAGGAAAGCCTTCCATCTCATTAGCTCACACCCACTTACCACTTCTCTGCAGTCTCTCTCTCTTTGCCACAATGTTACATATCTATCACTATTCTACCGCTATTACAATAATCAGTGTTCCCCAGAGCTCTCTCAGTGTATACCACCCTACCTTCGTAGAGCATGTATCACTCATCTTCCAACACAATCCCACTCCTACTCTGTGCAGCTCTCCAACCCAAGAGTGAAACTTTTTTCTCAATCTTCTTTCAATTTAACAGCTGAGCTCTGGAACTCTCTCCCAGAATCATTTTTTCCCTCTTCCTATGACTTCCTATGACTCTCACTATCATTTTGTTCTCTCTCTCTGTATACTGTATATACTGTATATATATACATATATATATGTATATACTGTATATATAGTGTATATATACTGTATATATACTGTATATATATATATATATATATATATATATATATATATATATATATATATATATATATATATGTATGTGATAGGGCTCTCCTGATGTAGGCGGCGATGGTGGACCGTAAATATCGCTGGGGGCATTCACTTTCGCCGTTGAGACATAATCCGTTGTTGGTGGGTTTGGTGTAGACAGTGGTGGTAAAGCCTGAGGTGTTGTTGTTTACGAGGATATCAAGGAAGGGGAGATGACCGTAATGCCCCTTTCCCACTGGTGAGACAACTCACGATTTTCGTCGCCGATGACTTAGTTTTGTCAAATTCGCAAAAATATGTGCGACGTTCACGATTTTGACTGTTTCAAACAGATGACAAATTATACTCGGCGAAGATGTCGCTGATGTCGGCGACGCAATCGCCGACCTTCTGCGACGTGACGTTATCGGCGAAGTGAGCGATGTTTCTTCGCCGAAGACCTCTGCGAGGCATGTCACATTTTCAAAAATATCTTGCGAAATCATGCGAGGATGAAAGAAAACTCGCCGTATGTTCTGCGACGTCTTCGGCGATTCAAGATTCAAGCGATGGTTCGGCGTATTGAAACCTGGATGTGGGTAAGCGTCTTAAAACAGCAGGCTGAACAAGGCCGAACGGGTTATAGGCAAAGAGGGAGGGAGAGAAATAGAAACAAAAACAAAAAAAACGAGGAGAGAGGGAGAGAAAGAAAAAATAACAGCGAGGTGGGCTCAATGTTTGCGTTACGGCTTAAAAATTGAGCCCACCTCGCCTTTTTTTGTCTTCTCTTCTCTCCCTCTCTCTTCGTTTTTTTTTTGTTTTTCTATTTCATCCCTAGTTTCATGCCTAGACATCCATCAAGCACATAAAGCACCCCCCAACACCCTCCTTCAAGATCAATTTGTACATTTGTCGATAGAAAAATATCCTGGCCGAAGCCCGGTTCCTCAAAAAGTACAGGCTCGCTATCGCTAGCCAGGAAAAACCCGATGCCTAAATGACACGAAAAGTCTTAATATTGACAACGAAATGGGGTGAAATGTCTTAAAATTGCCAAACTAATGGGCCGAACGTCATGAAATATGAAAACTAATGGGGTTAACCATGAGGCAGAAGGGACCAGAAAAACGACCCAAAAACAAATATATATATATGTTGGCTCGCTACCGCTCACCAATAAAATATTGAAACCTGGATGGGGGTAAACGTCTTAAAACAGTAGGCTGAACGGGGCCGAACGGGTTATAGGCAAAGAGAGAGGGAGAGAAAGAGAAAACAGCGAGGTGGGCTCAATTAGGCTAAGCCGTAGCGTAAACATTGAGCCCACCTGCTGTTTTCTCTTTCTCTCCCTCCTCGTTTTGTTTTCTTTCTCTCCCTCTCTCTTTGCCTATAATCCGTTCGGCCCCGTTCAGCCTACTGTTTTAAGACGTTTACCTCCATCCAGGTTTCAATATTTTCCTGGTGAGCGGTAGCGAGCCAACATATATATATTCTTGTTTTGAGAGCAAGCTAAATTTTTATATATTTCGATAGCAAAATGTCTCCGGCGAAGCCGGATTTCTCCATATAATGCTGGTTCGCTATCGCTTGCCAGGAAGATATCGATACTTGGATGGGGATAAACGTCTTAAAACAGTTGGTTGAATGGGGCTGAATGGATACAAATCAGAGAAAGAGAGAAAAGGAGAAAAAGAGAAAAAATAGCAGGTGAACCCCCCACGAGAGGTGTATAGAAAAAAAGATTCATCAGGTTCACTATAGGCCTAATCATTTTGTTTTACCCACCTCGCCGAAGGTGCTCTTTGGCATCGTCGAGGAACATCTGAGAGCATCGGCGAGCAGAACATCTGAGAGCATCGGTGAGCATCCATGCAGCGTTGCAAAGTTTTTTTTGTGAGAAACCCTCCGCGATGTCTCGCCGATGTCGCAGATGATTGCAGAAGCCCTCGCAGATCCCTCGGCGGCGATGCTCGACGATGCTTGCGAGGGCAACCAATCCTCGTGAGTCCTCGTCCAAAATTTTGAACGGTCCGAACATCTGCGACGACCCGCGAGGGCCCTTGCGAGGCCTTGACAGGCCTTGAGAGTCAAACGATTGTTCATGAGAGGTGTTGAGACATGTCACGAATGTGCCAATTTATTGGTGTCGGCGACGAAAATCGTGACTTGTCTCACCAGTGGGAAAGGGGCATTAGAGGACTCCTCGAAGGTGAAGTTTAGACTGGAAGAGGCAATGAATCGTTGTTGAAGGTCACGTGGCTCCTGTGGGTCCCTCACACGCACGAAGATGTCATCCACGTATCTGCAGTAGACGGAGTAGACGGAGTATATATATATATATATATATATATATATATATATATATATATATATATATATATATATATCTATAATAGAGTGCCTCGTCTCATTTTAACCATAATATATATGATATATATATATATATATATATATATATATGTATATATACAATATATTATGGTTAAAATGAGATGACGCACTCTATTATGAAGTTCCTTCTGGGAGTCAATTGTTCCATCCTAAACTGAATGATATCGTCTAATGACAACCAGACGAAATCATGAAGATCTGCCCATGCCTCTTCCTCCCCCCCCCTCCCACTCCCCAAACACACACACACACACACACACACACACACCAACACACACATTCCCTCCCTCCCCTATGGTTAATGCCGGATATGTTCACACACACACACACACACACACACACACAGCCCGTAGCCTAGTAGGTAGAGCTCTCGTCTCACATACGAGGGGTCGGGGGTTCAATCCCCGGCCGGGCGGAAACAAATTGGGCTTGTCTCCTTTCATGTGTTAGCCTCAGTTCACCTAGCTGTAATTAGGTACCTTGAATAAGTGGACGATGTTGTGACGTCCCATCTGGGGTTGGCAAAAATGGTACAAGGCGAGATGGGTATCATATGGTTCACCTAAGCTGATGGCTACCTAAGCCTTCGGGCGAGACGGTACCGTCTATAGTGAGAATGGTACCATACAGATCCACCCTAAGCCTTCGTTTCCGATGTCGCCAATTGGCTAAAATACAGACTACACACACATCCACAGCCATTCCAACAGTACATAAAACACTTAACATGCATTTCACGCAATACATTCCCAGTTAAGGAGGCGCGATAATAATGAGCTTAGCTCGCATTGCGTGGATTCCCCTTAGTAACACACACACACACTTTCTCCCGTTCTCTGTATATACGTATGGTCGACCACATATTTGTATTTTTATGTCCACACGGTTAGAATACTTTAATACTGGGCAGAATATATATTCATGGATTGAATGAATAATTGTTCAAATAGTTATGTTTCACGTAACTTCGACATTAATTTTGTCAACAGTTGGAATGAAGACGTTAATTCATTAACACCTTGAGGATTATGACACGTTTTGGCAGTTCACTCTTGCTATCATTAGACAATCATATTTTGATTAGGAAGGATAAATGGAAGTCAGAGTGTTAATCGAGACAGTCTTTACCATTTTAATTCCCACAGATCCTTCCCAAGCTGTATAAAGTCGTCTACTAATAGACAGAATGAACTGTAAAAATACGTCACGAACACCAAGGGGTTAAGGATTTCTTCCACAACTAACCTTTACACATACAGTATATACATTTATACTGTTTATGCTGTTATTTCTTCCACAACTAACCTTTACACATACAGTATATACATTTATACTGTTTATGCTGTTTACACATACAGTATATACATTTATACTGTTTATGCTGTTTAACTTTTGGTACGATGTTCTTTGTTAGCTATTAACCTGAGATCATTGTTCATAAATCAATTTACTATTACATGTAGATATATTGATTTAGAGAGTAAGTTATGCCTCATTGTATGGGTCAATATTATTCAGCACAATTGTAATTTCATAATGATTTATTCGTGCTTCAACTCTTTCGTTTTACGGATATTGTTTGTTACCATATTGTATTTTTCTGTAGCTGTCTCCAATATCCCTGAGCAACCTTGCCTAACTGTCATATCCTGAGATATTTACTTTGTATATCTGTGTTTTGGTTCTGTTACAGCATCAGTCCTTCGCGTTCTACTTAACCTTAGTTTTTGAGGTATTATACTTCTTGGTCTTGGCTTCACTCTTTATATTGTTCCTATTATGCTCCTCCACTGTCGTTGTTTCTGCAGCCCCTTGATTGCCGTTGTTATCATTAAATTACTTTATTGTTTTCCATTTTCCTACTTATTTGTTTTGCTTATGTTTGCAGACCTTTTCATTTCGGTGGATATGCCATCTTGAGGTTTGTGTACGTGAGGAGGTGTTATTGTTTACATCTAATTTACTACGTCACACCTCTTTCTCTGACGTCACCTGCGTCGACCATCTTACATCCGTTACACCCTAGCTCTATTTGGACTCTTGATTGTATATTGGATTTAGCTTAGTAAAGATCTGTGTTGACTGTAAATTAAATCATATATTTATTGATAGTAATCTTTATAATCATATTAGTCATTGGTTAATTTTGACAACCCTTAGGCTACCTTTTTCAATCAATTAATGATCTGTTGTAATGAAGGGATTGAAATGGAGCCACATAGACACTCTTCCCAGCAGTTTGAGATCAGAAGTTTTTGTGGCAATATTCTTTTCGTTATGTGTTTGTTGGAATCTAAATCTCAACTGCAGGTTCGATATTTTGATTGGCTGACATACTTTAAGATAACAGAGAGGAAGGGAACTTATGTGGGGAACCGTACAATCGAGAGTACTCACATCTACACGTACCCGGTACATCTGAATCATCAGAACATAAACGGGACCATACAATACTTTTAGAAAGAGGTGGGGGGGGGGGGGGGGGTTTCTGGCCTCAGTTCTCCCTCCTGTTTAGTCTCATTAGTTTGTGATGTTAAGACTGTTCGATTCCCAGGGGTCCTTTCTATGCTGACTTTATCCCCTTGAGGATTATGTCACATTTGACAGTTTATTCTGGCTATCATAAGGCGATGTTATACTACTTAGGAAGGATCTATGGGCGTCAAAAGGGTAAATACTATCTCAATTAACCCTGTGACGCCCTAAAATGCGTGATAATCCTCAACGGGTTAACATTACATTTCATACACGATTAACAATGTAAGTAGGGAGCCGTCTTTGTTTATTTGTAACTGCTTATCATTACAATATTATACCCCTTGAGGATTATGACGAGTGTTGACCGTTTATTCTGGCTATTATTAGATGATCTTATTCGGATTGGGAGTGCATATGGTAGTCAGAGGGTTAATTGAGATAGTATTTACCATTATGATGACCACAGATCCTTCCACAGCTGTATATCATTGTTTAATGATTCTTGTATGTTATGCCTGTTCCTAATTGAACACTTGCGAGTTTCAGGCTATAGTGAAGTTGGAACCATAACCCTCGATATAAAACATAAATACAAATCATAAGTGATAATTTTGCTAAATATCGATGCCTATGCCTTTAACTTCCTCCCAAGTAGTTAATTTTCCAAAGGTGACTGTTAGTGAGTGAGAGGATAGGGCTTCCCACACATTCACCTGTTACACGACTATTATCAACAACTGTATAATATTTTACCTACTGAAGGCACATGAGAAAATAAGGTTGTACGTGATGGAAATAAGCTGCTTGAGGATTATGTATCCAGTAATGCGTAGAGACAGAATGAGGAATACAGAGTTACGTAGAAGAGTAGGACAACAGGAACCCTTATCGGTCAGAGTGGAAAGAAGGGTGCAATGCTGGTATGGATATGTTGAACGAATGGGAGATGAAAAGGGTTACAAAGAGAAAATAGGTTGAGAGGTAGACCTCTGATTAGATGGAGAGATGGCGTAATAAAAGGGTTGGAAGATAGAGAGATGACTGAAGAAAGGCAAGAGCAGTGGTAATGACTACGAATGAATGGAGAATGTTTGTGAATAGATGAGTGATAATGTGGTCGTAGGGAGAGGGGGTCGGGTGCCAGTTGGACTATATAATAGTTGTCAGGCGCCTGGCTTGGGGAGCTGGTGTATGTTGTAAAGGGCCATGCGTGGAAGTAAGGTGGGCGGGCATTGTGCTGCAGTTCCACTGCGTGTCTGCCTGCTCGGACCGAATCCTCTCCAAGAATTATAGGACCGGGGAGTGCTGGAGGCCCCAAGTGATCCTTGGTCTTTGGGTCTTCTTATGGCCAACTTAAATGAATGTGAGTTTTAGTCGGAAGTGTGGACAATGTAACTGTAACTTCTATGATTAAGGTTAGTTACACCATAGAGATCGGACAACCTCCACCATCTTGGTGCCACTGGTGACATTTTCCTTTCTGTACTTTTACATATCTCCATACCCAAGATACAATATTCAGGAATATTCTTACAGGATATACAGTTTGGTCTTTGGATGTACATTCTACATGTTCAAAAATAACATAAAACCTGGATGTTAGATAATAGATGCACCAAAAATGGCGCCCAAAGAAACGCATGGCTATTCTCTCTCACCGCAGGATTTCTATTGTATTTCATGTATGATGGTGCTGCGGACATTATAATATGGTTAACATTATAACATTTTGTTGACCTTAAGGTGTAAAGCAATCAAAGGGATTATGTTAATCTCAAATGCCCCATTATCTCCCAGAGGTACTTCGTAAACCGAATACATTCTTCTACTGTTAGCCATATTAAGAGTACGAAGCAAGTGGTGGTATTGAAGGTGTACAATAAGATCACAGTTAGAGGGGCACTTTGTTGAGCACATACCTCCGCCTAACCTGGCTGATTCTTTACCATTAATATAATAGGCCAAATTATCTTCGGAATCCGGGTTCCAGGAAATAATCCAGATCTCATTCTAAATCGAACTACTTCTACCTAGGCACATATCCTATGTGCCCACCAAATGTCGTGATAATCGATTCATAACTTTGTAAGATTTTTTACTTTATAGATAGACAAACGGAGGCAAAAACATAACGTCCGTCCAACTCCGTTGGTGGAAGTAAAAAAATGCCTAATGATTGCCAACATAAAGAAAGAAGAACATTGTATTCTAAATGGTACCAGTTGGTGCCGGAAACGCTCACGTGTCCACACACCCATGTACACGCAAACACACACACACACACACTCTCTCTCTCTCTCTGTTGATACGTATAGCACACCAAAACAGCTTTTCATTGCACCGACGTCATTCACAGCTTTAAATGGCAAAGTTTTTATTCACATAGAATAACACAAAGTAATCATAATTTGGAAGGCATGTTGTGTAAGATTGATATATATATATATATATATATATATATATATTATATATATACAGTATGTATGTGTGTGTGTGTGTGTTTGTGTGAGTGTGTGTGTGGACTGGGTGGGGGGAAAACACAAGGAAGAGCTTTGATTCTATATTCTCTAACGTTTCGGTCTATGTACCCATCTTCAGAGAGGCTGACAAACTAAGTTTGTTAGTTGTTAAAATAGGACTTTAGAGGTTATCAACCCTTGTGGATTATTAAGCCAGCACACTGTAATTCAAGAAATACGGCCACAATTTGAGCCCCTTTTCGAGAACTCCAGTCCGTTGACAAAACAAGACTGGGTCACTAATATATATACCGGTACAACAGCAGTGATAATCCTATTGGCACCTCAGAGTATTACTGCTTTTTGGTGGGATTATTTTCATGTTTACCTTTCCCGAGTTGACCTCCCACATGTCTTTAATCCTACTTAAGGGCGAAAATAGCAGCTCGTTTAGACATTCTGACGAAACCTTCCCTTTATTTTGTTACGATTCTTTGAACTATATAAGCTGCTTCCAAACCCTCCTAATTAGTTTTTTCCAATCCTACCTTGATTTGTTTACCTGCCTCCCATGTTGGCAGATATTTAAACTCATTTACATGTACAGCTACAGACAAATATTCGTGATCTGCAATTTTCTTTATGCAAATATATCCATTTAGATTGATGTCTACATCAAATCAGCTATTCAGTATATCAGTAAATACATTTTATGAATGTATGCCAACAAGAACATTTACACTGACGAACCCAGATATCAAAAGCAGGAAACGGCAAGTATGACGACATCTCTCTCTCTCCCTCTCGTGTTGATATCACTATACATATAAATTATAACTAAAACAATAACACAGCCAAGTAGGATGGCTAGACTCAACAAATACAATGATCCCCATTCTTCTTTAGGGGAGATGGGTCGTTTTTTAGCCTCCCCCCTTTTTTTCCTCATGGTTAGCCTCATTAGTCTTCAGATATTATTGAGTTCGCCCCATTGCTATGTCAAAATTAGGACTTTTCGTGCCATATAGGTGTCGGTTTTGTTCTGGTGTGCCTGTAATTTAAGAGGAACAGGCCGGGACATTTGTTTATCGAAAACATTTATAAATATATCTTGAAGAAGGGTCTTGAGGTGGCATTTGTTTTAAATTTTGATGGTGGTCTTGGGTGGAAACTAAAAAAATATATATTTAAAAAGATATAATAACAAGGTATTGCATACGCCCATCCCCCCTTAAACATGATAATGATCAGTCTACCTATAAGAAGTGCTTCAATTCCGTTAAGTTTATGTATTTATTTTATTTATAAGAACTTTCATGTGATTTAGGTTTCGATTTTATCCTGACAAGTGTTAGCGACCTTTCAATCTAGGAGGAACCGGCCTTTGGCCGGGGCATTATTATACCGACAAAATACACAAATCTATCTCGTTGAGGGGTGTGGGGGAATTTCTTAAACCTTGATGCGAGTTTAGGGAGAAAACTAAAAGAACCAATAGTGTTAAGTATTATATGCATAAAAACATAAACAAATATATAAAACAAAGCTCTAAAAGGAAGAAACCTGGAACAAAAATTATATGAACAATTGTAAATCTACGGAGATAAATGGTGTGGCAGAAACAACTAACAACAGTACAGAGTTGTTCACTTGAGGGGGGTCACACCAGCGTGTTATCCCTCAATGTTTACAGCCAACCGTAGTTTGGCACCTACAACATTTATGTTATTTAAGAAATCAACCTCCAACCATAATCTAAATTCAGTCTAGTTTCCGATTCCAATGTCAAAGAGCCTCAAAATATTGCCAAATAAAACTTGCTCTAGGAAAATTGCTGGAAGAAGCGCTCGTGTGTCACCAGTTCAACCCGTTCAGTACCTGCGACGTCATATTAATGACATTATGGCACCTATTAGAAGATTATATTCAGCTCAGGAAGGACCTATAACAATGAACACTCAATGAGCGGCCTAGGCGGTAACTTCTACTACCTGCCAAGCGGGTGGTTTTACCCTAAACGAGCTTATTTCCGTGCTCTTTTTCATGCATAAACAAGAGCCAGAGCATAATACAATTATGTATCCCTGAAAGGGCGATAATTGAGCTTGCCAATGACACCAGAACCATCCTTCTACGACCACGCGTTCTCTTGCAACGATCGTGCAACCGAAGGGCAAAATCGCTAAAATACGGTAATTTCCTTACATAATTCCCTGTGTAGCGAGTTAGTGAGTGTGGATGTGTGTGGAGGGGACGTCAGTTGCCGCGGGACCCGTGCCGAACGGTCAGAGCCGACCTACGCTCCTCCCACCGCTCGTCTCTCTCTCAGAGCCGATAATGTGCTCAAAATTGCATGCGACTATAGCCGGGGCCCGCCACATAGTCCTTGGTTCTCTTGTCCGACTATAGCCGAGCGCCGCTCTTTAGGGGTTAATAGGTTGAGGACTATCACATTTCATCCTTCGAGATACCACAGATCCTTCTGCAGCCGAACAAAGTCGTCGAATAGTGTCCAGAATATGATGAGAAGGACGTGACCGGAACTGAATGGGTTAAACAGGATATGACAGTAGACCAGGTTGTCTTCAGTTATTGAATATTAACAATGAAAGAATATTATTAAACCTTTGAATATCATGATGACGGGTTGTGACACTTTATTCTGGCTATCATTAGATGATTTTATTCAGTTTAGGAAAACCCTCTAGCAGTTGAAGGGGTAAACATTATTTCAGTCATCCCTCTGATTTTCACAAGTCCTTCCTAAACTGAATAAAATCTACGAATGATAGCCATAATAAACTGCCAAAATTCGTCATAATACTCAAGGGGTTTAAATGCGAGAAGATAATAGACATTAGAATTCCAAATTTGTTAATGCGATACTTTTGAAAACCTTATGTGTTAAGCTGCGATCAATGATTGTATTAAGGAAGGATTTTTTATAACCCCTTCTACCTCATATTTAGCCCCAATCGTCTTGAAAATTTAAGACTTTCGCTCCATTAGTTTAAATATTGTAACACTTACTGTACCGGTGACGTCTCATGTATTTGATTACAGCTACATTTACATGATTACCTAAAGCATAGGAAAGATATATGGTTGATACAAGGAAAGATATGGTTGATACAAGGAAAGATATATGGTTGATACAAGGAATAATTGATCGAGATCGTATGTATTGAATGGGTTAATAACATTCGTCCTATTTAGGTAGCTAAAACGAAATGGCAAGAGGAGGAATCTGCCTTCGGCCGGGGCACGTTTCTGGTTATAAATGCACAAATTTATCTCCAAGGAGTGTGTTTTTTTTTTTCGAGCTTGTTGGAGGTCTAGGGAGGAAACAAATAAAAATAATAAATAAATAAAAATATTTATATTAAAACAAATCCCCTTAAAAATCCTGTGCAATTGTATGGCGTGAATGGAGTAAAGCATACCGGTACATTGCTATCAATTCTGGAACACTTGTTTACACCAACGATGAGAGAAAGGCGAGGCTACAGTCGTTTAATACCATTACAATATTATATTACAATTATTGCTAAAATATTCAAAATATTAAATCGGTCTATGAATGACCACAATTATACCATAACCGTGCTATTTAGAAATATATATATATCATTATCTCAATATTATAACTAAAGAGAGAGAGATAGATAAAGAAAGTACACAGGAAATCAAGCAACACCAGGTCTAGTGACCCTTCTAGGCTGCTCCTCCAAAACACTGAGGATCAAGTGTCCAAACAGTGGTTTAGAGTGGGTAAGGGAACATTGGAAAAGGAAATACTGCCCGGGAACTAATGTCCATGGCAGGATTAGGAAGTTAGTAGGGGACAGATGGGTTAGTAACTGAGGGAGGGATAAAATAAAGTTATTCATTTACAAACGCAGTCAGTCGCGTGATGCAAGATATTTGTCTAGGCGAAGTATAAAAGAATCAACGGTGCTGCAGTCTATAACGTCTCGGGGAAGCCCATTCCACAAGTTGACAACTCGATCGAAGAAGAAATTCTTAGATTAGTGAGAGTTAAAAGTTTTACCAATAATTTTGCAACCGTTTCCCCAAGTATAATTAGATTGGTCGATAGTGAAGTACTTACTACAGGTCATATTGTCGATGCCTTTGATGATTTTGAACACTTGAATTAAGTCGCCTCTTAATCTGCGTTAGGTTAAAGAAAATATATTTAATTCTCTAAGACGCTCCCCGTATGGTTTGTTCTTTAGGCTAGGTATCATTTTGGTAACTCTACGTTGAACTCGTTCTAGCTTGTCTATATCTTTTTGGTAATAAGGGCACCAGGATTGAACGCAGAGAGAGAGAGAGAGAGATCCATTGTAAGATATGGTTTCTTCTTTCACTGCACATATTATTTCTAAATACCGATGATCAATATTGGCATACAGTACATGTTTATAATCTAAAGTTTAACTAGCCTATTATAAGAAGTACTTCAGCCAAATTCATGCCGTTATACTTGTTTGGCTAACATTTTGGAAGTGTAAGATCCTTACTAAGCTGAGTAAATGCATCTAGTGTTAGTCTATATACCGTATACCTCTGTGAACGTAATGGTATTGTATGTATGTATATATACTGAGTCACATACCACATAACTGGGGGTGGCTGACTCAAGACAGAACCCAAACACAACAACATTTAAAGATCCAATGTTTAGGGTCTGGGACCACTTTCGCGTTCCCCCGCCCCTTACTTTGTCTTGTGTAGTCGGTGAATTTTACAAGGGGAGGAGGATTCCTAGCCACCTGGCACCAGAAGGAGAAGTAGGACAGTTAACAAGACAGATAACATCGGCTAAGGATGGGTAGAGAATGGGGAACCCCACTCTTTATAGGACCAGCCCTCACCACAATACTGAACGACATAATAAGGATAATAATGATTCCTTTGACCATTGAAATCTAAAAGAACATAAACATGGTCAAGTTGCAGCCATCAAGCAAGGAAGAGGTCAGGTTTGAGATAGTTGACACTGAAATGAGGACAGCTTAACCCCTTGAGGATCATGACGCATGCTGTCAGTTAATCCTGGCTGATATTAGATGATAATAGACAGTGGGAGTGTTACGAACTGGCACTCGGGTACACAAGGGCTCTCAATCAGGACTCGAATATGGCTCGCTGCCACAATGGAAACACACGATCCCAACCCCTGAGTACTGCCAGCCGAACAAAAAACACCAATACCCTCCAGAGTTCAATCTGCTATAACGGGGTATATAAGAACTCGGTACTAGTGTTCAACAACAGACTAATAAAGAGACAGTAATTATCTAGTCTGGTCAACAATCAAACAATGAAGTAAGAAACAACAACACCAAAGAATAGTGTTGGCCGAAGCCAAAGTAATCCACCCTTGACTAAGAACTTAAGAAGTCCTCCACCCTCTACTTTGGATCGGCACTATTACGTTACGTTAATTAATAGTCCTTAAGCATCGAGCAAGGAATCTTCTGAAAAAAGTTAGATGCTTCTCGGATGCTCGTAAGAAGTACGTATCGGATTTTGAACAGTAATTCAATAAGCAAAAACACTGGCAATTAAATACTATTAAAGGTTTAAATTGGCATAAGAATAATTAAAAGAATATGCAATAGTAAATGGCAAACATTAAAAAGAAGTACTCCGCAAATGCAACGGCAATAGCCTACTCGGATTGTGCTCGTGGGCCACTAATCACTAAAGTAGCCAAGCTTGCAACACATGAAATCAATAGTGCATAAACAATATCATACATAAGGAAAGCTTCAATACTATTCTGTATCTACTAATCGAGTAAAGTCTAGCTGGGGTACTGTGGGCAAAAGGTAGCAGCGACTGAGCAAAAACGGCTCGTAGCCTAGCGAAGTCCTCACAACTGTTTAAAGTATTACGTTAAAACTGACAAGTGCACTTTGAGAAATCCAGATCCCTTGTATCTGGTTTTCTCCCGGCTCCTTGACAAAGTAAAAACAAACTGTTAATAAAATACAGGGTGGTTAGGCTCTTGCCCTCACGCACTGTAAATTATTAACTCAACACAGTCAGCCACGAAGACAACCTAGGCTTCACTGAACCGAAACGAGTATGCAGGTTTATCGCTTAACCACTGCATCAAACAACAACTCGTAACACAGAAAAGCCTTACCCCAGTCTAGCATTACCTAGACCAGCAGAAAACAGGAATAATAATAATAACACACAGTGAAATGCATATACAAGTGCAACAAACATAAATCAATCCTATTCTAAGTTAACCCTTCCAAAATAGGGTATCTAATAGGCAAGTATCTCGTGAGAACTCAAGCGATAATACGTTGGCTGACTAGCTCTGCACCAACGGGACCATGGAAGTTAAAAAGGGTAGGGAAAAGAGGAGATAAGAATGTAAGGTAGTAGAGAAAGTTCACATCAGTCAGAAGAATATATATAGTTAGCAAGGGAAATGAGAAGTCGCTCTGCCTAATGAGTTTTGATGAAAAAATGGCTAGACTTCCCTTTTTATACCCGGCCCTCTAGTGAGCCCAACGTGAACTACTAAGGACCTCCCACTGACAACCATTACGTAATTTCTCTCTCTCCTCTGGGATAGACAAAGGCTCCCCTAGCACTGAGGGGGGGGGGGGGGGGGGGAGTGCTAGTGAGTTAGGCCCACCTCCCGCCTGGCGCACCCACTGACCCCCAACTGTGGCTGTTTCTCCTCCCATCATTACAAATAAGTTTTACACACAATACTTATAACTAATGATATAAAATAGAACTCGTTGACTCAGATGAAAACAAAATACATATTCATAATACTTATAGTACAACGGCTCACATGAACTAAGTTAGGAAACTCTACATAGACTACAGCCAAAGTTCCTGCCCTGACGATCCTAGCGAGAGTGGGGCATGACTAGGCGTTCTGCACAGCATGCTCACACTGGACATGCGTCACACCTCCCCCAAGATTTTACTTGCTCAACCCTGAGCTAAAATCTGACAAACACAGAACCCCATCAAGCCCCTCACACCCAGCGACCGCATGGCACTAAAACAAAGCTGAGTTTATCACCAAAACACATCTAATTATTAAAAAAAAAAATCACATTTTATAACTCCTCCCAACAATAGCAAGAAGACACAATATCATGCTCCCAGAGCGAGCTTACAGCAGCTCAGCCGTTTGATAGTTCGTGGACTACTCAAACTCTATAGGCTATGATAAACTTATACGATTATCTATATCAAAAGAAAGAGTTTTTATATGATTTTTATATTTTAATATGTTTTTCCCGGCTGCACTATAAGGGCAGCCTATTTTCCTCCACTCAAACCCACACACCTGTGATAGCCTACGACTGATCATCCACCCTTGATAAACAATCCGCGATCACATGGTCACATCCAGCAATATGACGGATGTCCAGGTTATACTCCTGCAACATCAAAGACCACCTGGTCAGTCTCATATTGCGATTGTGAAATTGATTCAGGAATCTCAAAGGGTGATGATCAGTGTAGATAACCACGACTGGGCCATAGGCTGGAACATACACCTCGAAGTGCCTGAGCGACAGCACAATCGCCAGTAATTCCTTTTCTATTGTAGAATAGTTCTTTTGTGCAGCATTGAACTTCTTAGAAAAGAAACTTACTGGGTGTTCCACACCTTCATTGTCTGTCTGTAGCAAGACGGCACCAGCCCCTACACCACTAGCATCTGTTGCCAGCTGAAAAGGCCTGTTAAAGTCTGGGGCCCTGAGTATCGGGTGAGTACATATCAAATGTTTCACCAAAGTGAAAGCCTTTTCACACTCAGGTGCCCACAAAAACTTTTTGTCTTTAGATAACAAATCTGTGAGAGGTGCCAACACCGTTGAGTAACCTTTTATGAAGCGTCTGTAGTAGCCTATCATACCCAAGAATCTCATAATCTGCTTCTTGGTTGTTGGGTGCGGAAATTTATTGATAGCCTGTACCTTGTTCTGAGGAGGGCACACCTGTCCCCTTCCCACTACAAACCCAAGGTACTGCACAGTGGCTTTTACGAAGTCACACTTTGCCAAATTTACTACCAGACCTGCTTCACTAAGTTTCCGGAACAAGGTCTCAAGGTGCTCACAATGGCTCTCAAAGTCGTCATCATAAATGATTACATCGTCCAAATATACGGTGCAATTTGGAATGTCCTTTACAATTTCATTCATCAGGTTCTGAAACGTTGCTGGTGCATTCTTAAGTCCGTAAGGCATAACATTGCACCGGTAGGTACTCCCGTCCACAACAAAACCACATACCTCTTTAGCACGCTCGGACAAAGGTACTTGCCAGTAACCTTTTACTAAATCTACTTTAGACAAAAAACGAGCATTACCAATTTTGTCAACACTATCATCAACCCGAGGAAGAGGATATGGGTTAGTTGGAGTCAAACCGTTTAACCTACGGAAATCAATACAAAAGCGTACCTTGCCATCTGGCTTAGGCTGCAGTGTTACAGGGGAAGTCCACTTAACTGTGCCTTTCTCTATCAACCCTCTACCGAGCATATACTCCAACTCATCCCTCAGAGCTGGTAGTTTTATGGGGGGCACACGGTACGGGATTGACTTAAAGGGTAGATGGTCCCCCACGTCAACATCATGCATAGCCTGAGTAGTGAGGCCTGGGTGTTCAGCAAATACAGAGGGGTATGAACCGAACAACTGACGGATAGCATCAAACTGCGGCTCAGGCAAATGAGCTATAGCCTCGTCAGCCCTAAGGCTCGAGTTCCCCACCCACTGATCCGCTGAAACATGTTGATCCCAGCTATCCTCCTCTGAAGCTTGACTGTCCCCCTCTCCTTCTCCACCACGGCCGCAACAAGCCAACACAGGGACAGTGAGAGGCTCAGAGGGGCGCCTCACATACTCTTTAATAAGGTTCACGTGACATAACTGGTTCTTTTTCCTCCTGTCTGGAGTGGCAACAAGGTAATCTAAGTCTGAAATTTTTTCCACAATTTTATAAGGTCCAGTCTACTTCGCAGAGAGGGGGTTACCAACCAAAGGCAACAAAATTAATACCTCTTGTCCTACAGTGAACTTCCGGAGCCTCACTTTGCGATCATACCTGTCCTTCATCAAAGCTTGTGATTCTGTCAAATTTCTACCTGCCATCTCCAGACTCTTAAGCATGCGCTCACGGCTTTCAAGCACATACTTTAATAATGGACAAGGCTGCACAGTCCCCTCCCAAATTTCTTTCAGCATGTTAAGGGGGCCCCTGACACGGTGTCCAAAAATCAGCTCGTTTGGACTAAATCCCAGGCTCTCACCAGGTACCTCCCGAGCAGCAAACAGCACATAAGGCAATCCAAGATCCCAATCCATACCGTTGTCAGCACAATAACACCTGAGCATGCTTTTAAGTGCAGCATGCCACCGCTCAAGCACCCCTTGACTCAGAGGGTGATACGCTGACGATACTACTGCTCGTATCCCATGCAGTTGCATTGTTTGCTTGAACATGTTGGAGGTGAAATTAGATCCCTGATCAGACTGAATCTCCTCCGGGTACCCGTACCTTGAGAAGTACCACAACAAGTTACTGACTACCGTCTTAGCCATTCCATTTTTCATAGGGTATGCATCGGGGTATCTAGTGGCAACATCCATTATGGTTAACAAAAATTTATTTCCAGCCTTAGTGGGAGGGAGTGGACCAACCATGTCAACAATAATTTTACTAAAGGGTGGCCCAATCACAGGAATAGGGTGTAACGGAGCCTTAGGAATAACTTGGTTCGGTTTCCCGACACGTTGACAAATATCACATGAGTTTATCCATGACTGCACATGAGGCTTCATCCCCGGCCACAAAAACAATTTCCCCAAAGCCGCCACCGTTTTTCTCACCCCTAGATGTCCTGCCAGTGGTATGTCATGCGCCAACCTCAGTAGGCTATCCCTGCACTCCCGTGGCACCACCAACTGGTCCACTACTCCGGACCCCTTTTGCCAACTACGTTTAGGGTCTTGAAAACGCCTATAGAGGATGCCTTCTAAATACAAAAATTCTCCTGGCTGTGCATCGCCGTCCTCGTCGAGCTCTACAGCTCCATTAGCACACGTTTGGAGCTCAGGGTCCTCTAGTTGCAACCGACGTATATCTGAGGGTGCCAAGCGATCTAACTGCTCCCGGAGCAATGCATGACCTTCCCCGATACTGGGCTGCTCCCTCTGTCTCTCTCGTTGTACATAACGTTGCTGTCGTGGAGACTCGTCATGCCCAGCCTCGTCACTCTCGATGACAGGCCCAGGGGCTACTCCAGAATTAAGTAATGGTGCTAATACTGAATCACCCAGGAGAGCCGCCGAGTCAAAACTCTTAAAACCAACTCCAGCTTTAGCCTCCTCCTGTTGATCGTTCCTCCGCTGGTCTGAAGACGGAGGACTAGGCTGTGACACTTTAGCTGCCCGAGCTCGGGTGACAACACACGCCATGGGTTGTGTCTGGCACCGCTCGACCCACTCTTGCTTCCCTACTCACGTCGGCCGGCCTCTCGGCAACGACTAAGGGTAGAACCTCAGAAGCAGGCATTGCAAAGTCGTTGCCGAGAAGAAGGTCGACGCCCTCCACTGGCAGTTTCTCCACAATCCCGACATCCAATTCACGTGCCACACCATCCACCTCCAACTCCAACCGCACCAGCGGGTATGACCGAGTTGCATTAATACCCTGCACCACCACCACCCGAGCCGCGTTTATAGGGTAGCCAGTCAAGTTTTTCATCAGAGTCTGGGAAGCACCTGTATCACGCAAGACCTCTACTCCATGCTTGCGCCCCGCCCACATCACGCAACCCCGCCCTCTATGGTCGCAAAAAACATCCTGAGCAGGGTTCGAGCCTCCCAGGTGCTTCTGCATTGGCTGTGCCTCAGCCTCCGACGAACTGCCCCGGGCAAACTCAGATGACTTCGGAGACACACCAATGTTGCAGGCCAAAGACACAGCTGCTGTAGGTAGTTTGCTAGGACAGACTCTTGCAAAGTGCCCCTTTTTATGACAATGATAACACTCCAACTCCCCTTTGGGCTTCCCTTGGTACTGGGAAGGGCCCGGCCCCTTCTTAAATGGGACGGTGCTAGTCTTGTGGTCAGTCTTGGTATCATGGCTCTTGTACTTGTTTGCATAAGGTATATCACTAACTCGGGGGGGGTGGGGCGTCACGCCCCTTGTTACCTGCCTCACTACGCTGGGCAGACCCGCACCCACGAATTAGTGATAGCCGGAGGTCAGCCATCTCAGCTGCCTCCTGTAGAGTTTTTGGGTTCTTTTCTTTAATAGTTAAAGTCATTTCTGCACCAGTACACTTATAAAACTGCTCGAGCAGAAACAGCTCAGCCAACTGTTCTGCCGTCTCAGCTTTCTCAGAACGTGTCCAGTTTTTAAGTGCATCTTTTAAGTCCCGGGCATGTTCAAGAAAGGTCGCCTCCCTAGTCTTTGTAGCACCCCGAAACTTCAATCGATATGTTTCCGGTTGCAACTCGTATGCCCGTAGGACAGCTCTCTTCAATTCTGGGTAGTCAATGCAAGACTCTAAAGGCAGTGCATCATAAGCCTTCAGACCCTTACCCGTAAGTCTTGAGGAGACTAGAGCTGCCCACTTCTCTTCAGGCCAATTATGCTCCCTACACTTCTTCTCAAAACGATTAAAAAATTCTGTGACTTCAGTTGTTGTTGTTGTTGTTTTTCCCCAAGCTGCCTGGCCGAACAGCCCCAAGGCCCTGAGCAAGGCCAAGGCCACAACCGAGCGCCCCCACAGAACCCTCCCCGCCGACCACAATAAAGCCTGGGTGACCGAAGCCACTCCATGGCAGGGAGCTGAGGAGGGCGCGGAAACGCCCTGGAAACCAAAGCCCCACCCAGGGCCCTGTGCCCCTCAGCAATTATGAAGAGAAAGTTGAGGGGCAAAGGAAAGATGTGACGCTTTGGCTTCCAATCTTGGTAGATTAGGAGGTCAATCTATGCAAGAGACGCCGTCACTTGAGATCTAGAAAATATATAAGTAAAAGGAACAGTCAGAGTAAGCTATGCGTATGGCAGAGATCGCTCAGTTCTCACTCGGATAGACCAGCCCATCACCACATGACTAGAACCCAATCCTCTCAGCATCAGCTAGGAAAGGCCCTAGAAAGCCGCCTTTGGCGGGGGGATAGCTCCCCTATTTCAACCCTTTTCGGGGTTGGGCACCCGCCCAACTTCAGTGACTTCAGTTTCACTAAATACCGGCACCAATTTGACTAATTGGACCAAGGACTGTTCTCTTACTTGGCCCTCATGGCCCATCCGAGTCCCTGTCGACTCTGCACGAGTCTTATCTAAATCTAATTTAGCACAATATTTCTCCGAGTCGTACCTACAGTAAGCTCAGCCTCATGCCTCCTAACCTCAATCTCCTGCCTCCTGGTCTCATGTTCCTGCTTCCTAGCCTCAATCTTAGCAAGCTCAAGTCTAAATACCATATCTGGAGACAGGCAGGAAGAGGGAGCTGCCACTACTGAAGGAGGGGGGGCAAAAACTGGGGAACCACCATGTGCACCACCCGAGGGCACTCCAATCTGCCAATTCTCATCCCTCTGTGGGAGAGTGCTAACCTCCGGTAACTGAGTGGACGGCACTGTGGGAGTCGAGTGAGAGGGGATCTGGGGAGGAACCCCCCCAAATGCCCTCTCCTCCGAAACCCCATGTCGCCCACGCAACACCCAGGAAATCAGCTCCCCCTTGGACATCCCTACTACATTGGAAATGCCCAAAACCTTGGCTATCAGGTGCAAGCCACAAACATCCACCCCAGTCAGCCTCTCCTCCGTCACGTGCTACCGCTTACTCACAAAAACTCTAGCATCCTCCTCACTGGTTACTAACGGCACACCTTCAAATGACATCTCTCGCTCATTGTCAGTGCTAATGCACGACATACTGAAGTCCACAACAAAATTCTCGAGACAAAAGTGTTAAACTTCCTATGCAAGCACTAATTACTAAATTAACTGGAGTCTCTTAAATGCTTTACTAATTGCCATACAAAAAAAAATATTCTTCAATATGCACGCTAAAATACAAACAAACAAATGTTGTACAACTCTGCAAAAATTTATACTGTTCACAAAATCCTAAGCAAGGTCGCCATTTGTTACGAACTGGCACTCGGGTACACAAGGGCTCTCAATCAGGACTCGAATATGGCTCGCTACCACAACGGAAACACACGATCCCAACCCCTGAGTACTGCCAGCCGAACAAAAAACACCAATACCCTCCAGAGTTCAATCTGCTATAATGGGGTATATAAGAACTCAGTACTAGTGTTCAACAACAGACTAATAAAGAGACAGGAATTATCTAGTCTGGTCAACAATCAAACAATGAAGTAAGAAACAACAACACCAAAGAATAGTGTTGGCCGAAGCCGAAGTAATCCACCCTTGACTAAGAACTTAAGAAGTCCTCCACCCTCTACTTCGGATGGGCACTATTACGTTACGTTAATTAATAGTCCTTAAGCATCGAGCAAGGAATCTTCTGAAAAAAGTTAGATGCTTCTCGGATGCTCGTAAGAAGTACGTATCGGATTTTGAACAGTAATTCAATAAGCAAAAACACTGGCAATTAAATACTATTAAAGGTTTAAATTGGCATAAGAATAATTAAAAGAATATGCAATAGTAAATGGCAAACATTAAAAAGAAGTACTCCGCAAATGCAACGGCAAGAGCCTACTCGGATTGTGCTCGTGGGCCACTAATCACTAAAGTAGCCAAGCTTGCAACACATGAAATCAATAGTGCATAAACAATATCATACATAAGGAAAGCTTCAATACTATTCTGTATCTACTAATCGAGTAAAGTCTAGCTGGGGTACTGTGGGCAAAAGGTAGCAGTGACTGAGCAAAAACGGCTCGTAGCCTAGCGAAGTCCTCACAACTGTTTAAAGTATTACGTTAAAACTGACAAGTGCACTTTGAGAAATCCAGATCCCTTGTATCTGGTTTTCTCCCGGCTCCTTGACAAAGTAAAAACAAGCTGTTAATAAAATACAGGGTGGTTAGGCTCTTGCCCTCACGCACTGTAAATTATTAACTCAACACAGTCAGCCGCGAAGACAACCTAGGCTTCACTGAACCGAAACGAGTATGCAGGTTTATCGCTTAACCACTGCATCAAACAACAACTTGTAACACAGAAAAGCCTTACCCCAGTCTAGCATTACCTAGACCAGCAGAAAACAGGAATAATAATAATAACACACAGGGAAATGCATATACAAGTGCAACAAACATAAATTAATCCTATTCTAAGTTAACCCTTCCAAAATAGGGTATCTAATAGGCAAGTATCTCGTGAGAACTCAAGCGATAATACGTTGGCTGACTAGCTCTGCACCAACGGGACCATGGCAGTTAAAAAGGGTAGGGAAAAGAGGAGATAAGAATGTAAGGTAGTAGAGAAAGTTCACATCAGTCAGAAGAATATATATAGTTAGCAAGGGAAATGAGAAGTCGCTCTGCCTAATGAGTTCTGATGAAAAAATGGCTAGACTTCCCTTTTTATACCCGGCCCTCTAGTGAGCCCAACGTGAACTACTAAGGACCGCCCACTGACAACCATTATGTAATTTCTCTCTCTCCTCTGGGATAGACAAAGGCTCCCCTAGCACTGAGGGGGGGGGGGGGGGGAAGGGGGAGTGCTAGTGAGTTAGGCCCACCTCCCGCCTGGCGCACCCACTGACCCCCAACTGTGGCTGTTTCTCCTCCCATCATTACAAATAAGTTTTACCCACAATACTTATAACTAATGATATAAAATAGAACTCGTTGACTCAGATGAAAACAAAATACATATTCATAATACTTATAGTACAACGGCTCACATGAACTAAGTTAGGAAACTCTACAGAGACTACAGCCAAAGATCCTGCCCTGACGATCCTAGCGAGAGTGGGGCATGACTAGGCGTTCTGTACAGCATGCTCACACTGGACATGCGTCACAGGAGTCAGAGGGATAATTGAGATTACCCCTCTGAATGCTAGAGGACCTTCCAAAACTGAGTTTAAACGTCTAATGACAGCCACAATAAACTGTCAAACCACCTGACACTCCTCAAGGGGTTAAGCGCTAACAATTATTAGACAGTAGTAAGAACAACACATTTACACATACTCCATAATCTTAACTTTAATACATTTGTTAGCACAATAATCAATAAATGACAAATGAACCGGTCTCTAGCGAACGTCACAGCTTTGGGACAGTTCCCTCTATTAAAATGAATAAGTGGAAACATCATCCAATATATACAATTACGGAATAGTTATTATTATGTTCCTTCCAACAACCAACCATACTCCTAAAATCGATTAATGAAATTTACAAACACATGTGGCAGTCCGTGGATTCGAACCCAAGAAGGTCACACCGAAAATCAATATTATGGTAACACACTGTTCTTTCTCTAACTGCCTTCCAAGTGAGTTGTAATCTTTTGTATATATAGTTTAAAGCAGTGAATGACGTCAGGTGTAACGAAATGTTGATTTGCTCTACCATATGTATAAACAAAGAGAGATAGTGAGTGTGTGTGTGTGTGTGTGTGTGTGTGTGTGTTTGGATGTAATAACTATGTGTGTGTGTAAATATATATTTTCTTTCGATGTGAGTGAGGGAGACAAAAGGCAGAACTGCCTGTAGCGAGTGCCTCCCCCATAATTGAAAGAGTGACAGGGCCAAAATCAAGGGGCATTCGAGCCAAAATGGGCCAGGTTGCTATCAGTTACGCCACGGGTAGGTGTATGTATGCATGCGTGTGTGTGTGCATATTTGTATGTATGCACGTGTATATTTTTTTTTTTTTTTTTTTTTTTTTTTCTATATTCCAACTTACTTCCTCTCGGGCATAGGCTGAGAGCCTTAACATTCACCGCTTTACAATGAACAGTGAAGCCCGTGAGGTCTTGTTCCAGTCTAGGGAGTGAGACATGTGAAGCACGTAGAGCACAATGAGCACCTGCCATCTTGCCTTCACATGAGGCACGGTGCTCACTCATGGCCCGAAACGACCCCATCTCTGAAGCCATCTCGTTCCCCGTGCTTCACTGTCTCACCCTCTACACTCGGACTCTCACACTTACACACACACAACGCCACCTGTTGAGCAGAGTGTGTGTGTGTGCGTATTTGTATGTATGTATGTGTGTGATCGTATTTGTGTATATGTAAGTGTGTGTGTATGTATGTGTGTGTGAGTGTTTCCGGCCTGGTGACAACGAACGTGGTTACGTCTGAACAAGACCTTAAGGGGGTAGAGTTTGTTTGTTGGTGTACCCATATATATATTATTATATATTTTTGTTTTAGTTTTCTTGATGACATACTTTGAAACCTTTCCTTTTAACACCTGGCCCGAGCTAGTGTTTATCTGCGTATTAATTAATAGTTTTAACATTATAATAGTTTGCTCCCTAGATCTTAACCAAGCTTTAAAAAAACACCCCCAAGACCCCTCTTCGAGATACATTCGTACATTTTACGGTACAGAAATGTCCTGGCATAAACCAATTCTCTTAAAACTATAGGCTTGCTACCGCTCGCCAGTAAACAAATATACTTAAATGGCTCGAAAGGTCTTAATATTGACAACAAAATGGTGAGAAATTAGGTCTTAAAATCGAAAAACTAATAGAACCAACGTCTTAAAATAAAAATAAACTATGGCTTAACATGAGGGAGAAGGGGGTCCACAAAAAGCCACTACCTCCCCTTTAACAACAACAACGACGACTTCTTTTTCTAGGTGAGGTATGGAATTATTTACCTAATTAGGTTGCGCAGTCGGATAATGCTTCAACTTTTAAATCTAGACTTATGTTTTTGAAGCAGTAATTTTATTTCAAATGCTTGTTTCTTAAATGAAATCATTTGATTGACCTGATATTCAACAACAATTTAGTAATTGGATATTTGTAACTTTTGTTTTTACTAATTTAGTCATCCTACTCAAGTACCTAATTTAGTCATCCTACTCAAGTACCTAATTTAGTCATCCTACTCAAGTACCTAATATAGTCATCCTACTCAAGTACCTAATATAGTCATCCTACTCAAGTACCTAATATAGTCATCCTAGTCAAGTACCTAATTTAGTCATCCTACTCAAGTACCTAATATAGTCATCCTACTGAAGTACCTAATTTAGTCATCCTACTCAAGTACCTAATATAGTCATCCTACTCAAGTACCTAATTTAGTCATCCTACTCAAGTACCTAATTTAGTCATCCTACTCAAGTACCTAATTTAGTCATCCTACTCAAGTACCTAATTTAGTCATCCTACTCAACTACCTAATTTAGTCATCCTACTCAAGTACCTAATTTAGTCATCCTACTCAAGTACCTAATTTAGTCATCCTACTCAAGTACCTAATTTAGTCATCCTACTCAAGTACCTAATTTAGTCATCCTACTCAAGTACCTAATTTAGTCATCCTACTCAAGTACCTAATTTAGTCATCCTACTCAAGTACCTAATTTAGTCATCCTACTCAAGTATCTAATTTAGTCATCCTACTCAAGTACCTAATTTAGTCATCCTACTCAAGTACCTAATTTAGTCATCCTACTCAAGTACCTAATTTAGTCATCCTACTCAAGTACCTAATTTTTCCTTCCGGTATTTCTACCTTGGCCCGTTTCTTTATTTATTGGCTTAGTTGCCGTTGGTTTTCTCCAGTGTGGATTCAAGCTTTACTTTTGTTTCTGCACCCTGTTGGGAGGCTTCGGTAGCTTACATTATAATAATAACAACAACAACAACAACAACAACAACAACAACTATCCATGGAAGCTTAAGGGGAGAAAATGGTGGTTGAGGGGGAAAGTGTGTGTGTGTGTGTGTGGAGGGGGGGGGGGGGGATGCAATTCATTATACGATGATGCTTTGGTTCCTATATTTTTGTTATTGGTAGACGGTTATTTTCAGTTGAGGAAGGAATTGTGTGAGTCACAAGGTTGTTTAATTCCCAGATAGACTGAGAAGGCCGAGTCAAACAATATAATGATAATTATTGTCAATTGATTTTAAACTGGTGAGAAATTGACTTGTCCTCATCTTCAGGGGAGGTATTTAGTTTCCTCCGTAGACCACAATCAAGGTTTTAAAAATACCCTCAAACTCCCTTCAGAGATAAATGTGTACATTATTCGTTAGAACATTTTCCTGGTCAAAGGCCGCTTCCTTCTAAATTACAGGGTCGCTATCGTTCCCCAGGAAAAAATCAATACCTAAATGGCACGAAAAGTCTTAACATTGACAGAAATGGGCCGAAAGTTCTTACAGTCGCCAAACTAATGGAGCGAACAACTTAGCATCTCAAAACTAATCTATAAATGAGGGAGAAGGGGGTCCAGAATAAAAAACACTTTTGTGAAAATCTTTGGTTAATTACTCGGCTATACCAATGTGTTAATAGCCACCTAGTTATTAATTATGATAACTTGGTAATATGTGGCAGATGCATAACACTGTCTTATATGTCTATTAATTAATCACAAATCACCTGCTATGGCACTCAAAATTCCCTCAAGTTAACCATATGAAGATTATGATGCATTTTTGCATTATATTCTAGCCCTTATTAACACAAATGTGAACAGTTTAGGAAAGATCTACACGAATGATAAAGGTAAAGATTATATCAACTAACCCTCTTACTTCCACATAGCCTTCCTAATATGAATAATATCGTTTAATACTAGCCAGAAAACAGAAGAGGAATGCGTTATCAGATCGTGAAAGGGTTAAACAATATTGAGTAGAGAATACAGTGAAAAACCCGTCCTCATAAAGTGACAGCGATAGTATTAGAACATTAACCCCTTAAGACTAATAATGCTTTCTGACAGTTTATTAGGGCTATTAGTAGACGATTTTATGCAAATTAGGAGAGTATATGGAAGTAGGAGGGTTACTTGAGATAGTGTTAACCCTAATAATCCCCACGGATCATTCCTAACCTGTATGGAATGGTTATATTTAACCCAGAATGTACTGTCAAAGTGCATCATGATCCTCAAAATGTTAAACCTTGCAGTACCGGTGACGTCCTTTTAACTATATTATGGATACTATTAGACGATGTTATTCAGTTTAAAAAGGGCCTCCATCAATTAACAGGCTTCGAGCTACATCACTTAACCATTTTTACCACCACATATCGTTCATAAACTTCACAACATCGTCTAACAATATAGCTAGAATAAATACCAAAAAACAAGTCACCGGTACATAAGGGATTAATACTCCTTCAGTTAGTTTATGTGGCAGTCCTTCCTTATCCCTTCCTTGGTATAGAACAAGCAACGTTATGAGGGATGGAACATTTTATCATTGGTAACTTCCGGAGTTGATATATCTCTCCTGCAACCTCATGAGAGAGAGAGAGAGAGAGAGAGAGAGAGAGAGAGAGAGAGAGAGAGAGAGACTGCACACCCACACGCACACACAATGTTTGCATCAGCCACCTTAGAAGCTTGTTTCAGACACAAATATGTATCCAAGGAATATATTACAGTTGTATGAATTCACTGTAAATTCAATCGATTTTAAGACCTTTTAGCATTTAGATGTATACATTTTCTTGGTGAGTGATATCAAGCTTGCTAGCGGCCTTCAGCCTCGGCATTTATCTACCGAAAGAAGGCACACATGTATTTCATACGGGGGTGTTTGATTTAAGGCCTAGGGAAGACACTAAATAATATTGTTAGATATGTAAATGATATACAAATGAATATCAATTTCCCGTTAACATTGAACCCAAGGGTATGTATTATAATCAATGGATGTATGGATGGATGAGTCAGCTTTATTGTATACCACTTTAGTGTATTGGTTCATTACATTATTTGTTAACTAATGACCAATAGTGCAGTAGTGAAAGTGTAAAGCAGATCATATAAAACTAGTCCCGGTTGGTTGGGACTAGAGACCCTATAGTAACAAAGATCGGCCAACCTTCACCATCTTGGTACCCTTGGTATATATAATAGTATGGGTTGGTTGGGACTAGAGACCCTATAGTAACAGAGATCGGTCAACCTTCGCCATCTTGTACCCTTGGTATATATAATAGTATGGGTTGGTTGGGACTAGAGACCCTATAGTAACAGAGATCAGCCAACCTTCACCATCTTGGTACCCTTGGTATATATAATAGTATGGGTTGGTTGGGACTAGAGACCCTATAGAAACAGAGATCAGCCAACCTTCGCCATCTTGGTACCCTTGGTATATATAATAGTATGGGTTGGTTGGGGCTAGAGACCCTATAGTAACAGAAATCGGTCAACCTTCGCCATCTTGGTACCCTTGGTTATATGTTTGTGTGTTTACACTTAAGTATCTGCATTACCATAATAAACATTTGGGAATATCGGTACAGGATATATAGTTTGGTCTTTAGTGATATATTCTACATACTCAAACATAAAATATAACCTCGTTCTGTGATAACTGAGGTACCAAAATGGCGTCTAAATAATAAGATAGCCCCACTTTCTCTCTCTCTCTCTCTCTAGTTGATCAGTGAGACAAACTACCGGATGATACAGGCACTCTCAAAAACAAAGTCTATAACAACATTATGATAAAGGTTAAGACAATCATTGGCTACATTGATGGTGATTTACCTTTCCATTAATATAGTAGATGAGTTTATTAATACCAGTATACCTTTACAAGGGTATCTTATTATGGATACATTAATTATCCTTTCCATACCCATATTGTTTTACAGTGTTCTGTATTATCAAATCAGGAAATCCAACATGAACCAGAGAGGCACTCGGTAGAGCACATACCTCTGCCTACGCTGGCTAGTTCTTTACCATTGTTATCATAGGCATAGATATTCTTTTGTATTTGGGTTCCTGGATATGATCCTGATCGCTTAAATGTAATCACTTCTTCCTTGGCATATATCCTATCTGCCCACCAATTGTTTTGAATGTTTTGGATTGCTTCCTTGGCGCACATCGTAACTGCCCACCAAATGTCGTAAATATCGGTTAATAACTTTGAGAGATATCTTGTTTCCAGACACACATGAACAGGTAGACAAACAGAGACAAACACATAACTTCCGTCCAACCTCGTTAGCGGCGTTAACATAATGAGAACGATTGTGGCAGAGGAGATAAGTCTGAAGTCTGTTAACTTTGAACTTTATGGAGTTATATTTTTAATGATAATGTACGACAGGTTGGGTGAGAGGTATCCTGACCAGGATTCGAACCCACTCACTCCAGGTATATTTGGGAGTGTCAGGCACCTTAACCACTCGGCCATGAGCCACTCAGGGCTGAGTGGTTAAGGTGCCCTACTCTCCCATATATACCTGTAGTGAGTGGGTTCGAATCATGGTCAGGACACCTCTATCCCAACCAGTTATATTTTTGTTTTGTCTATGTGTATGAAGGAAATAAAATGTTGTCTCCTTCTCACACAAAATAGACAAGTGTTAGGGAGCCAAATTCAAACTATGTTTTAGTCAAAATATCTGGTCACACAGAGCTTGAAGCAGTTTAAGTCATAGGATGAGGGAAAGATGACTAAGGGGAGAGTTCCTGAGAGTATTTTGTTGAGTGAATGAAAGCCTGGGAACATTGGTTCACTCTTGAGTTAGAGGGAGCGATCGGAATATTTTGAAAGGCGGTTGCCACCTAGTTTCCTTAAGGGAGGGTGGGTGTATTTGTTTCATAATTTGTATATATTTTTCATCATTTTTTTAGTGTCCTCCCTATACCTAGATCAAGCTGTAAAAAACTCCCTGTAGACCCCGTTCAAAATAAATTTGTACATTTTTTGGTAGAAAAATGTGGCGGCTGAAAGCCAGTTACTCTTAAAATTACAGGCTCACTATCGCTCGACACCTAAATGGCACAAAATGTCTTATTATTGACTATTGATGGATGGATCTGGACCATAGTAACCATCCACACACTATTGATGGATGGATCTGGACCATAGTAACCATCCACACACTATTGCTGGATGGATGTGGACTATAGTAACCATCCACACACTATTGATGAATGGATCTGGACCATAGTAACCATCCACACACTATTGATGAATGGATCTGGGCCATAGTAACCATCCACACCTTATTGCTGGATGGATCTGGACCAATAGTAACCATCCACACACTATTGATGAATGGATCTGGACCATAGTAATCATCCACACACTATTGCTGGATGGATCTGGACCATAGTAACCATCCACACACTATTGATGGATGGATCTGGACCATAGTAATCATCCACACACTATTGATGGATGGATTTGGACCATAGTAACCATCCACACCCTATTGATGGATGAATCTGGACCATAGTAACCATCCACACACTATTGATGGATGGATCTGGACCATAGTAACCATCCACACGTTATTGATGGATGGATCTGGACCATAGTAACCATCCACACACTATTGATGGATGGATCTGGACCATAGTAATCATGCACACACTATTGATGGATGGATCTGGACCATAGTAACCATCCACACACTATTGATGGATGGATCTGGACCATAGTAACCATCCACACACTATTGATGAATGGATCTGGACCATAGTAACCATCCACACACTATTGATGAATGGATCTGGACCATAGTAACCATCCACACACTATGGATGAATGGTTCTGGACCATAGTAACCATCCACACACTATTGATGAATGGATCTGGACCATAGTAACCATCCACACACTATGGATGAATGGTTCTGGACCATAGTAACCATCCACACACTATTGATGGATGGATCTGGACCATAATAATCATCCACACACTATTGATGGATGGATCTGGACCATAGTAACCATCCACACACTATTGATGGATGAATCTGGACCATAGTAACCATCCACACACTATTGATGAATGGATCTGGACCATAGTAACCATCCACACACTATTGATGGATGGATCTGGACCATAGTAACCATCCACACACTATTGATGGATGGATCTGGACCATAGTAACCATTCACACACTATTGCTGGATGGATGTGGACCATAGTAACCATCCACACGCTATTGATGGATGGATCTGGACCATAGTAACCATCCACATGCTATTGATGGATGGATCTGGCCCACAGAATACCCTATATTCCTAGGCGGGAGGCATTAAACAAAATAAAGATAACACAACAATAAATAGATTGTTTTCTACTAGCTAAATTTCTGTAATCTATATTTTGGATATGCCCCACCCTTATTCGAATTCACCATACTCTCTCCATGCCTATGGGTTTAATTATAATATATTTGTGTCGAGCGTCGAGTTTACGTACTTCCTTAGCTGAAGAATAGTGCTTCTTAGGAACAATAATAACAAACAAAAGAGTAATGGTTTGGAAGACTAGAAGGAGTGTAATTGTTTGGGCAGATAGTACACAAAGCCGGATATCGAATGATCACTAATAAAAGGTGGTTTGTTACTCTGTGTGTGTGGTTGTGTCAGTATATGTGTGTGTTTGCTTGATTGTGTTAATGTATGTCAGTATATGTTTGTGTGAATGTTTGTGTGTGTGTGTTTGCTTGCGTGTGGGTGTGTCAATATATGTGTGTGTGTTTATGTGTCAGTATATATGTGTGTGTGTGATTGTATTTGTGTGCTTGCTTGAGTGTGTGTGTTTTTGTTTGCTATGTGGATGAGGGAGATACAAGGCAAAACTGCCTGTGACCATTGCCTTCCCCAGAGTTGAAAGAGTGACAGGGCCAAAATCTAGGAATGTTCAAGCCAAAACGTCTGGACACACGGAGTTGGAAACAATTTAAGTCGTAGGATGAGGGAAAGATGGATTCAGGGAGTTCCAGAGCTCAGCTGTTCAATAGATGAAAGATTGGGAGTATCGTTTTACTCTTGAGTTGCAAAGTTGTACAGAGTAGGGGTGGGATTTTGTTGCAAGACGGGTACTATATACCCTATGTAGAGGAGGTGGTATAGTTTGAGAGAGCTCTGAGGAACGCTGATTATTGTAGTAGTGACAGAATAGCGAGAGAGATGCAAAATTGCGTCGAAGAGATGGATATTGTAGAGAGTCGGTGAGTGGACGGGAGTTGATACAAAATCCTTTCCTTTCTACCTTGTTCAAAAGTGCTGTCTGAGAGGATCCTCCACACACATGTGAACAATACTCAATACAAGGACGCACTGTGCCCCTGTACACTGTGTACAGAGCAAGAAGCTGTGCAGGAGTAAAGAACCCCTTGAGGCGATTGATTACACACAGCTTCTGAGAGGCCGCATTAGCAAGTGTGGTGATATGGTCCTTAAACGAGAGACCAGAAGAAAAAGAGACACAGTGAATAAAGGGATTATTTTTGTATTGTAGAAGTATAAGGGATAGTCCTCGGAGAGTTCACGGAAAGTAGATAGATGGATAAATAGGGTTTTGGAAGCATTAAAGGTAACAAGGTTTTCTCTGCCCAAAATGGAAATGGTAGTTAGATCGGATAATTGTTGCATGGCTTCATTACGTTTGTTTTTGAGGGATTGCTGGCTGGGGCGTTCTGGAAAACTAGTTGAGTGTGGGTTAGTATTTGTGTGTGATTGCTTGAGTGTCTGTGTGTGTGTGTCAGTATTATAGGCTTGATTCCCGGAGGGAAGTAATGAAAACCTAATATTTAGTAGGGCCCCGTAATTATTGACGATATTGCCTATTAACATAATAGTCTCCCTTCAACACCCGCAGCAGCAGTTTTGAATCTCCCACGCGGAAGGTTTCAGGAAGTACTCTCATAAGTGCACGCTTAATTCTCTTATGATTGGGAACCCTACCGAAAAAAAAATTGTAGAAAATAAAAAAGAAAATTTAACTTAATATCTGCTATATTATGGCTTTCCATGCGTGGATTTCTTGTGCCAGCGCCCAGGCGCAGGCCCCCTAGCGGTAATTTCTTCCTTCACTGATTTATCAAGACTTACTAGAAATCAACGAATGGGAAGGGGATGGATGGGAGGGCCATACATCGTCAATGATTACGGGGCCCTACTAAATATTAGATTTTCATTACTTCCCTCCAGGAATCAAACCTATAATTTAATAGTGGCCCCTTCATCATTGACGATATTGCCTGAGTACCAAGACTGGAGGGGGACATTCGTAACAATACCTCAACCTCAGGACAAAAAAAAAAACGTATAACATTTTAAAGTTTTATTGTATACAAACAATAAATAGTATAAAAACTACAAAAGATTGCAAGCAGGGCGTGACTTTGAAGAAAGTCTGCTTGCCCATGACCAGATCTTTAAGATCTATACATGATAAATTGGGAACATCCTTGTGCCCCTACTTAGAACTATAAACTCTTTGGAATATTGTTCTAACCTAAACAATATTTGTACAGTGTACATATGTTTGTACATTCTATTAATCCTATATAGATGCAACTATGATAGATTTCTTAAAATAAAACACTTTTGAACCGTCATATCAGTTCGATCACAGCTCGTGATTTATCACACTCTCCGGCGGAAGGTTTCTGTGGGGATTTGGGCTATTCACCACAGCCCCCCCCCCCCCCCCCTTTTTCTCGCTTTAACCTTAATACATAATAGCACAGAACCTACGAGACCTTCTGTCGTACGTTTTGGCTTGTCCAGAACGACCGACAGGTATCGTGTAAGGACAGTATGGTTTGATGCCCACAATTGAGTGTTGGTAATGTTGTCAATAGAGAAATTTTGTAAAAATCTATGAGAGACGGCCCACTTCCTGATGTCGGGGGCCCTGCCCACTACGCCGGGATTTCTTTCTTTAATAACATCCACTAACAGAGAAGCCAATGTTCACCTAGAAACACGATTACCTGCCTGGTTCACCCACAGAAAGCCTGGTTGTCGAGGGTGAGCTGCCCTCATAAACTTAACTAAGGCCTCCACTGGACATAAAATATGATGAGTGTGTCCGCGCTTCAACGCCGGAACAGAAAATTCTGAGAAAACATGATCAGAGTGCTCATTCTTAGCTATAAAGGTGGGAGACGGCGCGATTTGGACCTTCTCGTGCAGTCTCCCAAACCTAAGGCAATCAGGTTTGTTGCTCATCGCCGCCAGCTCATAGACCCTATTTCCTGTAGCTAAAGCCATTAGGAACACAGCTTTTTAAGTAATGAATTAAAATCTGGCGCATTATTGTATTTGCGTGATTGAAACAAAGATAAGGCTTTATCAAGCGACCAGGTGGGCATGAGCTGACGTGGTGGTGGGCGGATGTTGAAACACACCCTCATAAACCCTTTCTCCTACGCCTGCGGTATCGAGAGACCAGTGAGATCAAAGAAGGGGGTTCTGATAGCAAATAAGTGATTCTTTAACGTAACAACGGAAAAATGCTTCTGCTCAAATAAATAATCTAAGTGTTTGAAGACTAGGGCTCCTGAGGTATCGGTTTGCTCTGACTCAACAATCTATCTATCTATTGCCTGACGCCGTGATCCCCGAAGGTGTGGCCACGAACGGACCGCCCCCATGCACCTCTGTCCCCAGTAGGGTGGGTCGCTTCTATATATGAGGATTTTTCGTTTTCATATTTTTAAAAGGCCTGGGGTTGCAAAAGATGAGGTATATACTAGTAATGAAAACTGCACAATATGAGCTTCCTGCTACCTCATCTTCCACTGCCCCAACGAGATCAAAGTTTATGGTTTTTGGCCCATAGTTCCATTTCTATCTTTGACTACATTCTTTGCTTTAAATGGCCATATCTTAACAGGTTAATGTATTTTCTTCCATTTTTCTTGTATGCAACTCTTAGCTGATTGAAACTAAAGAAGTTCCTATCACCCAGAGCTCACCACGAGGAGGTGGTTGCATTCCAAGCTCCGCCCGTGCCCTCCCATCCACCCTGCCTTTGGCACTTCTATCTTCCTAGTTAGAATTTATCATTGTATCTAGTCTTTTTCTGGTTCAATTAGTTCTGACTTATTTTATAGTCCTTCTTTGAGTCAAGAATCCCCATTATACCTCGAGACTCTAAGGTTGTCTTTATTTTCCCCTCTCGACGTACCTCGCCGCAGACAGCCGAAGATGCTTCGGTTACCAATTTTACACACCTTTCAACTGCTTGGGTGTGGCATGGTAGCTTCATTTGAAAGACTGTTTCTTCTATTCCACATTTGATATACTTTACAAGGTCAGCATCATCCAGGCTCTTTGTAAGTTGGGGTTCCATCCTATCACACACATTCCAATCAATGAGGTCTGTGTAATATTGTGCATTAAGGTTGATTGCTGGAACCTTGAATTGCCTGACATTGTATCTTTTAGCCATAAATCTATTTTGCTGTGAGCGTGTTGCGAGGATTCTTCTCAGTGCAAGTTCTCGCACAGATGCCCTTTCATCAGTCAACATAGCTATCAACATGTTTTCTGGATGAGCATAATATGCATTTCGTCTGAGTACATCATCAACTACCTGCTTAGCTTTCCCTTCAAGAAAGCGGGAGTATTTCACTAGTTGAAAGAAATGTCTTGCTCCATCATTAGGAACACAGCCTTTTTAAGTAATGAATTAAAATCTGGCGCATTATTGTATTTGCGTGATTGAAACAAAGATAAGGCTTTATCAAGCGACCAGGTGGGCATGAGCTGACGTGGTGGTGGGCGGATGTTGAAACACACCCTCATAAACCCTTTCTCCTACGCCTGCGGTATCGAGAGACCAGTGAGATCAAAGAAGGGGGTTCTGATAGCAAATAAGTGATTCTTTAACGTAACAACGGAAAAATGCTTCTGCTCAATTAAATAATCTAAGTATTTGAAGACTAGGGCTCCTGAGGCATCGGTTTGCTCTGACTCAACAATCCAGTTCGTAAAAGCTTTCCAATGTGATTGATATTGCCTCCTGGTAGATATAGTATATTGGTTCATAAGTTTACTAGTGACACTTTTCCCATACTGAGCTAGCCATTTGGCATTGTAAATGTCCAGAAGGCAAAATTGAGCGAGGTCTGAAGGTTGCCAATTGTCTCTAAGTGGAATGCGGAGACCGGGAGCGACACCGGGTCGTTGCACCAATCGTGCAACTGGTGGTACCACGCCTGAGCCGGCCATAAAGGCGCGATCATCGAGACTACGCCCCGGTAACCTCGTAGTTTGTGAATTACCCTGCACATTAGAACAGAATCTGGTGGAGGAAATAGATAGATTGAAGTCCATTTGTTCCAGTCCTCCAGTAATGCATCTGGTCCCCCCGCCGGAGTCACCCCCTGGCAGGTCAGGAAGAGAGGTAGCTTGTGAGTCTCCTCGGATGCGAACAGATCCACTTGTGGACGGTAAGGCTTGACAATCATCTTGTCGAAGACGGTTTGTTTGAGAGCCCATTCTACTAAGGTGCTCCGTCGCTGGGACAGAGCATCCGCCCAGACGTTCGACACGCCTGGGAGATATGAAGCATGCAGATGAATGCTTAGCGATTCGGCTAGAGCAAAAATCTGTCTGACACTATTAGCAACTCTCGAGACCTCACTGAACCTTGTTTCTGAATGCAAATGACCGCAACTGAGTTGTCCATCCGAAACGCTATTGATTTCCCTTGCAATGACAAGCCGTGGGCTTGGAGAAAATATAGAGGAACTAGAAGCTCTTGTTTGTTGATGTGCCATGAAATGACCTGGTCCCAAGTGCCCTGCCCTTGATGGCCTAGATTGGATTGATACCCCCACCCCAGTGTTCCGGAAGCATCTGTGTCTAACCATACCGAAGGAGGAGGAGAAACCCACGTTGTCATAGAGTACAGTGTTTCGGTATTCGCCCAGACCGACAGTAAGTTGTGAATTAATTGCGGAATCGGCCATAGTTTTCCCGCCGGCAGTAGTGGGAAAAATGTGTTGCCTTCCATGATTAATCTCTTTACTTTCAACCGGTCCAACTTCACAGTTAATTGGATCCAGTTGAGTGAGCCAACCAGGGAGTCCCACTCCTTCCTTGTCGTATTCAGACTGTGGAGAAAACGAAACAGTTTCCTGCGAAATCTGTGGCGATTTTCTACACTCTGAGTAAGAGTCAGGTTGGCGGTATCCCAGACCAGCCCTATCCACTGAATTTCCCGTGAAGGAACAAGGAGAGACTTTGCCAAGTTAACCTTGAACCCTAGGGTTTGTACATGATTGATTACTTGGTTGACATGATTGTGACATAACTCTCTTGACTCCGCCACCACTAGCCAGTCATCTAGATACCACAACACCATGATGCCCTGGGCCAATATTGGCAGAAGGGCTTGTCGGACTAATTTTGTGAAAATTCTCGGTGCCAGGGTCAACCCGAAAGGCATTCTCTGACAGACATGAGTCTCCTGCCTTATCCTCATGGCGAGGAACTTTTGGAACCGTTTGTTGATAGGGACATGCCAATAGGCGTCTTTGAGGTCTAAGGAGCACATCCAACCTAATGGCGGAAGGATAAGCCTGATTTGATTGACTGTAAGAATCCTGAAGGAAGGATTGATGATGTGAGTGTTCAGAAGCGAGAGATCTACTACTGGTCGCATCTGCACACTGTCCCGCTTTGGCACTAAGAAAAGTCTGGAGACGAATACTGGGCAAGTTGGTTCTACTAAGACAATGACCTTCTTTGATATCATTTCTTGGACCAGGGCCTCAACCCCCGGCGAAACATGGATGTGTTCGAGCGCCGGACGCAGTCTGGGTCGCCGGATCCACCACCAGGTGAGGCCTTTGCGGACTACGGTGCTGGACCATGTTCGTTTGGGCCAGGCTCTGTGGCATACCTGGAACGACCCCGTTTGCAAACTGGGTTCGTTTGGTGGGATAACTCTCAAATCCGACACGCCTAAGCATGGCCCCAGGAGACAGAGAGTGGGGTGGTGGGTTGGTATCAGACGGTTGGCTAGTCTTGGCTGACGTCTGTCCCTGATTTGGTTTGGGGTGTGACTTACCTCTATAACCTGAGTATTTACCTTTGGGCTTGGGCTGATTACCTCCCTGCTGTGGAGGAGGCCTAGGGTCTCGAAAGGACTGTTTAGCATGAGGGGGTTGTGACTTACCGCCGCTTTTGGGCTTATTGAAAGGTTTCTTAAACAGTTCCCTCTTAGCCTGGGAGGTAGTCGGCTTCCACCCATCCACCAAATTGTAAACTACATTCCACGTTTCTGAACTGAGGAAGGAAGCAGTTAAGACTGGGGAAAGAGTTACCCGGCGGCCAATATCTTCCGGTAACTAATTTACTAAAAACACTCGGAGATCCTGGCGCGCCCTCACAGCCTCCATGATAGCTACTCTAATGTCACCCAAGGATTATATTGAATTTTGTAATAGAATCCTACGTGACAGCTCTGTGGCTTTCCTCACATTTTGGTCTGCAATGGCCGAAATAGTCCTAGCTAGGGATATGGTAACCTGGCGAGTGACAAGATATTGTGAGAACAATCTAAAGGCTTTGCTCCGTAACTTAACCCTAGTCGAGCGGGGGGTTTTGGGCTTATTTGGGCATATTCAGGCCCTTCTGAATGATAAATCAAGTATCTGCATGAAAAGAAATGTATTCAGCAAAAAATTAGGCGCTAAAATCTTCAAAATGAGACCAGAACGAGCTACGTAGCACTCGTCGTTCTCAGGCAGTGTTACCACCATCATGGGAGTTTAGCGTATAGCAGCATATTTTTTCCCACTACGCTCACTACTGGCAATGCTGCCGGCCTCTCGAGAACAGAGGGAACAGGAGTCAGTGGGTGGCAGTAAGCCCTGGGAGTCGGCTGTCTGGCCCGCTGCGCTCCCGGCCATTTGCACTCGATTTTAACCCTTTAAAAGCCTTAATAATGCTCCTAACTTGCTGCAAATTGCAGGCGGACTTAAGTCCGCCCCCGCTACTAATGGGTTAAAGTCCCTATCCAGATAGGCTGGGTGAGAGGTACAAAAAGGATCATCTAATTGGTGAAGAGGTATTTTGGGGGCCGCCAGGAAAGCGAACAAGGCTTGAGACATCCCTTCTGCCTTATTAACAGGTAATGAGAACCAAGCATGCAACTCTTGAGGGACCTGATGGGAGGTTTTAGATGTAATAGTAGAAGCAAATACCTGCGCCTCTGCTTCCCAGTCTACCCATGGACCCAAACCTACCTGCCCCATCTGCAAGACTGGTGTATGTGACTGATCAACGACCGGAACTGTAGCCAGTTCCGGCGTGAGTGCATTCAAAGCTTTAATGGCATTAACGCCATCTGCTTTGGACCAGTCTGCAAAGAGTCGTGGAGATGAGGCCGGTGGTACTGCCGGGGCAGCTGAGAAGACAAAGAAATCAGCATTATAAGTACTAGGTATGTCCTTAATAGAAACGTCCAGTAATCTCCCTACCTCATCCTTGGCTCTGAATTTCCTATTCTTGTTGATTTCAATAGTCCACTCACCCGGAACCGGTAGATCCCCTGAAATAGTAGGTTGTGCTAGGAATGGTTTCAAAGGGTGTATCTGAGTCCAAGAGCTATCAGACCCATAGAGGAGAGGCATAGGTCCTTTCCTCTCTGGAACCTTATCTAAAGGGGGAGGAGTGATATCAGAAATTACCCGCACATTAGTGGTAGTCATGGTAGCCGGCACTGTAGTGCCTGCCGCCGTGGACGTTGTTGGGGGTAAAACCAAGGCAGGTAATGAGGACTTAGGGATGGGAAAACCTGGAGGCTGTAATGGTCTAATCGTGGAGCTACTCGGGGGAGCTACCGGTCGACTAGAGGAAGGATCAGTAGAGGGAGAAATATGGTATTGCTGCATGACCCTATGCATAATGTTACTTATTTCCTCCGTGGTCACACACTTACTATGAGAACCCCTGGAAGATTGGGAACTGGCCTCTGATCCTTGAAACATTAAACCTTGAGCTGAGGGAACACTAACTTCCTCCGGCTCTTCATTAAACTCAAGTATTTCTGGGATGTCCTGCTGTTCATCCGGAGTTTGTTCCGCCGGCGTTCAAACCAAATCAGGGACAGACGAGGGTAAAATTCACTGAGAATACTTTCCCTATCTGTTCCTTGGCCCACTCTCCAGCACCCTCGTTCGCTCGCCTTATTGGAATCATGGCAGGTATGGAGTGCGGGCCCTTTACTGATCTTCATCATTTATTCTCCAGGTAAGAGAAGAGATGGTTGTGGTGAAGGAAAAGGTCTTGGCTCTGAGGGAGCTTAACGTTAGACTTCAGAGGGAAGTGGATTTGTTTTAAGACGAAAATCTAGCATTCAAGCTTAGCCAAGAGGAACAGTCGAGTAAGGGGAAAAGGGAGGAAGCTGATAACCATTGAATTCATGGAAGGTTGTTCAGAATACGGGTGGGAAAGTCACTCAAGAAGCAGAATAGTAGAATAGGTTTGAGTGTGACAAATGCATTCTCTCCTTTGCGAGACGAATGTGAGGGAAATACTAGTCAGGATAAGGGAGGTATAACCCAAGCGCCTGCCACCACCACAGATCCTACTGCCGACACTCTGCCTGCCGCTAGAGCCGAACCTACTACAAAGGAGTACAAAGGAGTACAAAGGAAATCAAGCAACAACAGATCTAGTGACCCTTCTAGGCTGCTTGTCCTCCAAAACACTGAGGATCAAGTGTCCAAACAGTGGTTTAGAGTGGGTAAGGGAACATTGGAAAGGGAACTACTGCCCTGCCACTAACGTGGCAGGACTAGGAAGTTAGTAGGGGACATATGGGTTAGTAACTGAGGGGAGGATAAAATAAAGTTATTCATTTACAAACGCAGTCAGTCGCGGGTTTGATGCGAGATATTTGTCTAGGCGGAATTTAAATGAATCAACGGTGCTGCAGTCTATAACGTCTCGGGGAAGCCCATTCCACAAGTTGACAACTCGATTGAAGAAGAAATTCTTAGATTTGTGTGAGTTAAAAGATTTACCAATAATTTTGCAACCGTTTCCCCGTGTGTAATTAGATTGGTCGATAGTGAAGTACTTACTACAGTTCATATTGTCGATGCCTTTGATGATTTTGAACACTTGAATTAAGTCACCTCTTAATCTGCGCTGGGTTAAAGGAAATAGATTTAATTCTCTAAGACGCTCTTCGTATGGTTTGTTCTTTAGGCTAGGTATCATTTTGGTAACTCTACGTTGAACTCGTTCTAGCTTGTTTATGTCTTTTTGGTAATAAGGGCACCAACATTGAACGCAGTATTCCAGAAGAGGGCGGACTAAGGAATTGTAAAGGGTTAGGATTACGTCTTTGGATTTATGCTCAAATGATCTGCCTATAAAGCCAATTATTTTGTTTGCCTTCTTAACAACTTCTGAACATTGTTGACTCGGTTTTAGGTTACTCGATATTGTTACTCCCAGATCGGTTTCTCTGTTTACATTCTTAAGCTGAGTGCCATTCATCGAATAGTTTGCTTTCTCATTTAGGTATCCGATATGTAGTACTTTACATTTATCCGCATTGAAACTCATTTGCCAAATTTGGGCCCAATGTGATAATTTATCTAGATTGTGTTGCATATCGTCAACTTGTTCTTTTGAGAGTACGCTATTTGCAATTTTTGTATCGTCAGCAAATTTTGAGATTGTACAGGTGAGACCCTCATCTATGTCGTTGATGTAAATTAGAAAGATAATTGGTCCTAGTACCGATCCCTGGGGTACCCCGCTACTTACATTGGTCCATTTAGATGCCTTACCGTTTATGACTACTCTTTGCTTTCTGTCGCTGAGCCAATTTTCTATCCATTTCAACACACCGTCTTGTATTCCATGCGCTTTTAGTTTTAGCAATAAACGTTTGTGGGGAACTTTGTCAAAGGCCTTTTGAAAATCAAGGTATATAATATCTACAGCTTTACTCTCATCGTAGAGGTTGAGGATATCGTGGAAGAAGTCTAAGAGGTTTGTTAAACAGGAACGTTTTTTACGAAAGCCGTGTTGAGTATCTTTAAGTATGTTATTTTCCTCTAAGTGATTTACGAGTCTGTCTCTTATGACCGTTTCTAGCATTTTACATACAACACCACCAAGGGGGCTTCTGTCACCACCAGGGGTTCTCCACCTGCTGCTGCTGGATCCTCCCGAGGGAAAGGTAAGTATAACTTTTCCATTGTTGGCAACTCAATGGTACAACATCAGCTTTGGGCTACCTGCACTAAACTTAGGAGGGTTAATTGTCTGCCTGGCGCCGGGGTATAGAGGTTATTAGAGAAAATTGACCACATCATGGAAGATAGTGGAGATTACCCCATTATCTGCTTTAGTGCAGGAAGCAATGATGTTGGCAAAGGTAGGAGTAAGGAACTGCTCTGTCAGTATCGGGAAGTGTTAGATAAAGTTAGTAGGAAGGGAGGGATCCCTATAGTGCATAGTATCCTACTAAGAAGAAGAGTTGGCAAGGAATGGACGTCCATGGTAATTGGTATAAATTGTCGTCTGGAAAAAATATTGTAATATAAATGTTAGTAATTTTGATATCAGTTAAATCAAAGGTAGTTTTATTGATATTGAAACAGTAGAAGATATGGATCCATCAGATAGTCTCGTGGTTAGGAGGAATAATGCCGAATAAAGCAGTGAAACAATAGGAGATAATGCAGTAATAGAAGTTAGTCATATGCAGTAAATAGTGGTGCAATATCTACCATAGTACAAGATAATAACAAAAGTAAAATATATACTAATAGAAGAAATAAAAGTAAATCAACGTAGGTGGAAATTTAATTAGAAATAAAGGTAAATTAGGTATAAATAAAGGAGTAAATTGAGAGTATATTACACAAACTGTAGGAGTCTAAGCATAGACTATGAGTCTAAGTAACAAAATTAACGAACTTAGAGCACTTGTTAGCAAAGAAAATATAGACATAATAGCGCTCACTGAAACATGGGTTAATACAGAAACCAGATATTTGTTTAGCAGAATTTGATATACCAGGATATAGTTTCTTTAAATATGACCGAACAAGTAGGAGGGGCGGCGGTAAAACAGTGTTTGTCAGAAGTACATTAAAAAGCTGTAGTAACTCTCAAAGAGCGGGGCCGTTTTAACATCTAGTACCTGCCAAGCGGGCATACTTACCCTAAATGAGCTTAATTCCATGCTCTTTTTCATACCTAAAGAAAAGCTAGAGCGTAATACAATTATGTATCCGTGAAAGGGCGATAATAGAGCTTTCCAATGACACCTGAATCATCCTTGTACAAGCACAGGTTATCCTGTAGCGATCGCTCAACAAGATATGAAAAACCCTAAAATAAGGTAATTTCCCCAGTTTTGTCCTGGTCTCGTGAGGCCGTGGGTGTGGAATGTTGCAGTGGGGGGCTCAGACGCTCGGTCGCGGCTCTGTGGTCGGGCCGAACGGTCAGAATCCGCCTATCGGCCTTCCAACGCATGGACTCTCTCTCAGAGCCGATAATGTGCTCAAAATGCCCCCCATCATATGACGGGTACCGCCAGTTTGGTGTTAAATCAGGTATTAGACTAAATAATGATAATGAAAGTGTTTGGGTAGAGGTTAACGAAGGTAGTGAGACCATAGTTATTGGAGATATGTATAGACCTCCAAATATGATTAAAAATAATGGAACATCATTATAGGAGGAAATTAAAATGGCATCAAGGTTTAGCAATGTGTGCATTATGGGGGATTTTAATTTTCCGAATATAGATTGGCAGCATCAAATCGGCGACTCTGGTTCTGAAGAGTTTATATTGAGGTAATACAAGATAGTTTTTTATTTCAATTCATAGATACGCCGACTAGAGGTAATAATATTCTTGATTTAGTTTTCAGTAACAATGAACATATGATAAATAATGTAGAGATTGGGGACCACCTAGGAAATAGCGACCACAATTTTGTTTATTTTAATATACAATGGAAAGGTAATACCAGAGAGAATACGACATTAATACCTGATTTCAGAAAAGCCGTTTATGGTGGGCTAAGAAGAGCCCTGTTAGCAGACTCTAGGAGGATAAGTAAATTCGCAGACGATATCAAAATGGGGAGAACAATAGATTCAGATAGCGACATAGAGTGCCTCCAAAGGGATCTAGATACCTTACACGAATGGTCAGTAAATTGGCAGATTAATTTTAACATTGACAAATGCAAGGTATTAAAGATAGGGAAGACGAATACTTATGCAAAATATAAACTAGCTAATACGGAATTAGAAAACTCAGACTGCGAGAAAGATTTGGTGGTGTTTGTTAGTAACGATTTGAAGCCTAGAAAACAGTGTATAAGCGTACGTAACAAGGCAAACAGGATTATCGGGTTCATCTCAAGGAGTGTGAGTAACAGAACTGGCTATGTTATCATAAAACTTTACTTAGCATTAGTGAGACCTCATATGGATTATGCTGTCCAATTTTGGTGTCCTTATTACAGAATGGACATAGATTCATTGGAGAGAGTACAGCGAAGAATGACAACAAATATTCATAATATTATAAATCTACCATATGAAGAAAGGTTGTAAACATTAGACTTACATTCGTTAGAAAGACGCAGAGTTAGAGGGGATATGATAGAAGTATTCAAGTGGGTTACTGGGATTAATAAAAGGGACATGACAAATGTACTGAAGCTCAGTGATAGGGAAAGAACCCGAACAAATAGTTTCAAATTAGATCAATTTCGTTTCAGAAAAGATATAGGCAAAAATTGGTTTGGTAACAAAGTTGTAGACATGTGGAATAGGCTACCGAGTGATATGGTGGAATCAAGAACGATACAGAGCTTCAAGATAAAATTAGATAAGCATATGGACGAGACGGGTTGAGTGTGAAAGGGATCTGCCGTGTGTGGGCCAATCGGCTTTCTGCATACTCTCATGTTCTTATGTTCACACGTGATAGGACCCAGAATGGGGAAAATGATGAAAAATTGAGAACACAATATACCGACGACACTAATTGATTAATTAAGATGCTGGTAATGCTGATTTTGATATTAGCCTTCTTTATAAGAATATGCTTCCCTATACACACTTATGTATTTATATATATATACTGTATATATATATATATATATATATATATATATATATATATATATATATATATATATATATATATATATATACAGTATATATATATATGTATATATGTATATATATTCCTCCCTCTCCACCCCCCTCTCATACTTATGCCTAATATCGTAATCTCTTCTAAAAATTTACTTTCTACCCTCCTGGGCTTAATACTAATGCCCCTTTCCCACTGATGCGATTTCATACGATTTTCGTCGCCGAGGACGTAGTACTGTCAGTTCGCAACAAATTTGTGCGACGTCAACGATTTTGACCGTTAAAAAACGTTGACAAGTTAACACTCGGCGACGATGTCGCCGATGGATACGACTTAATCGGCGACATTATGCGAGCCCATCGGCAAATTGAGCGATGGTTCGCCGATGACCTCGGCGAGAACTGTCACATTTGAATAAAATATTGCGAAATAATGCGAAGGATGATCGAATCCTCGGCGTATGTTCTGCGACGTCTTCGGCGAATTAGGCGATGGTTCGGCGGATATCTCGGCGAGATTATCAGAACACGTTTTGCATATATTTCGTGGCACAAACATAAGAACATAAGAAAACGGGAGTCTGCAGAAAGCCGATCGGCCCACACAAGGAAGATCCCTGTCACACCCAACCCCAATTACAAGTCCTAATTATAGACCCAACTCACTAATGCCTTGAGGACTGACCTCACCAAAACGGTCAGAGATCAACACAAGAATACGGGGGTCTGCAGAGCGCCGATTGGCCCACACCAAGCAGATCCCCCCTCATACCCAACCCTTCTCGTCGAAAATGTACAAATTTATCTTGAAGGGGGGTATAGATTTTTTTGTTTTAAGTTTGATGGAGGTCTAGTGAGGAAACTAAGAAATAAATGATCAAACAAACGGTCCATTTCCTCTTAATATTTGCTCATTTATATATTTGTTTATGATTTATTTAGTTTCATCCCTAGACCTCCATCAAACATATAAAGCACCCCCCAACACCCTCCTTCAAGATCAATTTGTACATTTTTCGATAGAAAAATATCCTTGCCGAAGGCCGGTTCCTCAAAAAGTACAGGCTCACTATCGCTAGCCAGGAAAAACTCGACGCCTAAATGACACGAAAAGTCTTAATATTGACAACGAAATGGGGTGAAATGTCTTAAAATCGCCAAGCTAATGAGCCGAACGTCATAAAATATGAAAACTAATGGGGTTAACCATGAGGAAGAAAGGCGACCAGAAAAACGACCCATCTCCCCTTAATTCGGAGATTGGCAATGTCCTTGCCGTATGTTTACGTTACGGCTTAAAATTGACCCCACCTCGCTTTTTTTGTTTTCTCTTTCTCTCCCTCTCTCTTTGCCTTGTATCCGTTCGGCCCCATTCAGCCTACTGTTTTAAGACGTTTACCCCCATCCAGGTTTCAATATTTTCATGGTGAGCGGTAGCGAGCCAGCATATATATATTTTTGTTTTGATAGCAAACTAAATTTGTAAATTTTTCGATAGAAAAATTTCTCCGGCTAAGCCGGGTTTCTCCATACAATGCTGGCTCGCTATAGGCCTAATAATTTGTTTGTACCCACCACGCCAAAGATGCTCTTTGGCCTTGGCGAGGTGTTTTCGGAGCATTCATCTACGTCGCACAGCCCTTCGCACGCCTCTGCGAAGTATACCCGTGGCGGGTATACTCTCGGCGACGCTTTTTTTTCGTGCGACACACTCGTCGATGTCTCGCCGATGTCACCGACAATCTCCGAGAGCCTCGCCGATCCCTCGGCTTGCGAGGGTTCGGACCCCTCGCAAGTCCTCGTCCCAAATTTTGAACAAACCGAGCATTTGCGATGACCCGCGAGAGCCCTTGTGAGGCCTTGCGAATCAAACGATTATCATGCGAGGGTTCAAGATTTTGTTGCGACATGTCACGAATGTGCCCATTTCTTGGTGTCAGCGATGAAAATCGTATGAAATCGCATCAGTGGGAAAGGGGCATTAAGATGACGTACGGTCTGGACGGTGTTCCTCCTGTTGTACTTAAAAACTGTGCTTCCGTGCTGACTCCCTGCCTAGGCAAACTCTTTCGTCTCTGTCTCTCCTCTTACGTCTTTCCTTCTTGCTGGAAGTTTGCTCTCATTCAACCTGTCCCAAAGAAGGGTGACCGCTCTCAACCCTCCAACTATCATCCAATTGCTCTCATCTCTTGTATCTCTAAAGTTTTTGAAACTATTCTTGCTTCCAAATTTCTTAAGCATTTCTCTTTTCATAATCTGCTCTCAGATCGCCAGTATGGCTTCCTTAAGGGTTGCTCTACTGGTGATCTTCTTTCATATCTTACTAACTCTTGGTCATCCAACTTTCAGGGCTTCGGTGAGACTTTTTCTGTTGCACTAGACATATCGAAGGCCTTCGATAGAGTCTGGCACTCTTTAATTTCCAAGCTGCCCTCCTTCGGTTACTGTCCCTCCATCTGTGCCTTTGTCTCTAATTTCCTTTCCGGCCGTTCCATAGCTGCGGTTGTGGACGGCCATTGCTCATTATCTCATCATATCAACTCCGGTGTTCCTCAGGGTTCTGTCCTCTCTCCTATTCTCTTTCTAATTTTCATAAATTATCTTCTCAACTGTACATCCAGTCCCATCCATTCATATGCAGACGACTCTACTTTACACCACTCAATTAGTTTTCCAGAATGCCCCAGCCAGCAATCCCTCAAAAGTAAACGTAATGAAGCCATAAAATGCTTATCTTCTGATCTAGCTACATTTCCAATTGGGGTAGAGAAAACCTTGTTGCATTTAATGCTTCCAAAACTCAATTTATCCATCTTACTACCCGTCAGGAACCTCCAGAGGACTATCCCTTATTCTTCAACAATACAAAAATCAACCCCTCATCTTCCCTCAAAGTTCTCGGTGTCTCTTTTTCTTCTGCTCTGACATGGAAAGACCATATTACAAGTCTCGCTAAGGCAGCCTTTCAGAAGCTGGGTGTGCTCAACCGCCTCAAGGGGTTCTTTACCCCTGCGCAGCTTCTTGCTCTGTACAGGGGCACAGTGCATCCTTGTATTGAGTATTGTTCACATGTGTGGGGAGGATCCTCTCACACCGCACTCCTAGATAAAGTAGAAAGGAAAGCCTTTCGTATCATTAACTCCCGTCCACTCACCAACTCTCTGCAATCTCTCTCTCTTCGCTGCAATGTTGCATCTCTCTCGCTATTCTATCGCTACTACAGTGTTCCATGGAGATTTCCCATTGTGTACCACCTCCTCTACGTAGGGTACGTAGTACCCGCCTTGCAACTCAATCCCACCCCTACTCTGTGCAACTCTCCAACCCAAGAGTGAAATGTTATTCTCAGACTTTCTTCTATTCAACTGCTGAGCTCTGTAACTCTCTCATATATATATATATATATATATATATATATATATATATATATATATATATTGTTATGTTTTTGGACGAGGTGAAATGACACAAACAATAGATTAAATATGAAATTCAAGACTGATGTCAGAACACACTCAAAATATGCAGGTTCATGGAAGACTAGAATACAAATTCTTAGTTTAATTAAATCAAGTATTATACTGTAACAAAAAATAATAATTATCTTCAGGACGATCAATAAGAATATATAATGCACTCAGATTTGGCTTAGTAACACAAAGAATGATTATCAGAAAATGTGCAAAGGAAAAATAAATAAGTATATATCTTTACTGAAGCAATGCAAGGTTTATATAGCTATATCAAATAAGGTTAATATTTTCTCAAGATCACTGGAAATGGATAATATCTGTTTAACACCTTACGAGCGGCCTATGCGGTTTATTTATATGTACCGCCCAGCGGGGTGTTTTTAGCCAAAATAGGGCTGTTTACGTGATCATTTTCATGCCTAAATAAGACCCAGAACGTAAAACAAGTAACTATCCCTGAAAGGGCATAAACAGAGCTTTCGAATGACACCATAACGATCCTTTTATGATGGCTAGTTTTCTTGCAATAACCGTGCAACGCGAGTGCAAAAAGCATGTAATTAGGCAATTTCCCCATATAATTCCGTATATAGCGAGTGAGAGAGGGAGGGAGGAGGTGGGGTTCGTGTCAGTATGTTCGCCGCGGTGGTCGGGAGCAGTCATACGCTCGCTACTCTCCTGCCACCACTTGTCTCTCTCTCTCAGCAACATTACGTGCTGAAATTGCCACATGATATATGTCGAGCACCGCCACATAGTCCAGCTTTATTTAACTCGACTTATGTTGCGCGCCGACATTTATGGGTTAATAACTTAAGGAAATGCTCAACACATTGATAAAAGCAATACAGGTAATTAACACGGGAACTGCGGGGAAACTCTTAACAGTTCCCCCGGCGGACTGCGGGGAGACTCTTAAGAGTGAGTGAAAAAAAAAAATCAACTTTTGACATCGAATTTTGTTTTTTTTTATTTATTTTTATTTATTTTTTTTTTTTTTTTTGGCCCTTGGGCCATGCAAAATCTCAGTCCTCTACCTCCCCTCCTTCCCCACTTTCCTCCTCTCCTTCAGTTATCACCTATTTTCCCTGTTATTCCCTTATTCTGAGGTATATTTTTGTGCTAACATTAGAAATCCGGTTGGAGGGTGTGGTCATCGCTGATAGCAAGCTAATGCAAGAGAGAGAGAGAGAGTATCGATCGACTGTGTCTCAGTGGCCTTGGGGGAAATTGGCGGGAAAACAGCTTGCCTCACCCATACATTATACAACTCGCGGGCTATATCTCCGATTTTGACCATCCAAACGCTGTTTTCACTCGTTTTATTGTTGTTTCAGGTTAATACCTTTATAATCAACCCATAATAGGCGCATATGGATAAGTATTAATGCTATTAATGGTACAATGAATATTTTAGTGACGGAAACACCTCAAATACATGCGCACAGGGAGAGGTGTCTAATTACCCCCATGCGCACTTCAGAGGGTACTACAACTATTTAAATGTGAAATATATTTGTGTCTTTAAGAGAGATTGTTCTCAAAAGGTGCAGCCATGATATTATTTTATTGTAAAATTAACATATGTATGTTTGATTGGCAAAATAAAAAAAAATAAAAAAAAATTAAATTAAAATAAAATAAACACTAAAATATCACTTGAGAATATATTCCTTCTGAACATACAATGATTAGGGGTAACTAAATTAATCTGATCAAATTCACAAACTTGGAAACTAATCACAAATTAATTAATGCTTTACACTTATAATATTAATAAATGCAATCAAAAGGAAATAACAAAATAATATTGATTTACAGAAAACTTAATAACAATTAATTATAATCTGATCACTAGAATTATGAATGATTTAGCAATTAGCCTACATATGAAATAGCACTGAAATATATATAATATAATAGGCTAACAATAATAATACTAAATACACGATTATATTCAGTGTACTTAACACTCGGGAACACAGGTAATTATTGCAGGTTGGTAGGCCTATATTATACTGTATGTTGATGGTAGCCAGAGCACTATATCACAACACTAGGTATAAGTCACTATGTACAGGCAGGAGAGAGAGGTGTGATGCTAATCAGCTGGTCAAGTCGGTCTGGATCCCAGTGACAGAGAGCAGCGCGCTTTTATAGGCCTCACGGTAACCAGAATATTCTACAATGCTCGTGAATGAAATGAAGCAATGCTGGGAGAGACAGACTGAATCATGACAGGTCTAGAACGCTCGAGAATCAAACACATGAGTGGGAAACTGAAATATTACACTAATCTGGCTTATATAATCAATATTAATTCTGGATTACATAACACCTCCCCCCTAAAGAAAGATATTTACATGGGAAATTTCTATACTTTAAAACAATTAGGCTACAACCTAGACAAGCATTCTGCAATCACATTTTCCTTCCCTTTAATATGGCTTATATCTAAAGGATATTCTTGAAAAAGCAGAGTCCACCTGGTCAATCTCTGATTTTTATCTTTAAATTTACTAAGAAATTTTAGTTGGTTGTGATCAGTATAAAAAACATTAGGATCGGAGCCTGAACACAAATATAAAGACAAATGTTGCAATCCCAAAATCAGAGCCAAAAGTTCCTTCTCAATAGTTGAATAATTCTTTTGGGGTGGAGTGAACTTCTTGCTGTAATAAGATACAGGATGTCCAATACCTTGGTCATCCTCCTGCAACAAAACTGCCCCAGCTCCTGTATCACTAGCATCCACAGCCATTTTAAAGGATTTATCAAAGTTAGGGGTGGAAAGCACTGCTTTTTGTTTGTTGAAAGAGGATTCACATGCTTCATTCCACTTAAATTTAACTCCCTTTTTCAGAAGATCTGTGAGTGGTGACACAAGGATTGAGAAATTTAGTAAACCAGCCGTAGTATCCTACCATACCGAGAAATCTTTGCAATTGTTTCCTATTCTTAGGTCTGGAAAGATCACTTATCACCTGAACTTTAGCCCCTGGTGGCGCAACTTGTCCATTACCAATCACATAACCAAGATACTGGACTTTAGCTTGACCAAATTTACATTTTGACAAATTTGCAACAAGATTAGCTTGAACCAGACAATCAAGAAAGTTACTGATCTTTCCAGGTGTCACTAAAGATCAATACATCATCAATATACACAACACATCCTTCCAAACCCTCGGTTTCAATGTTCATGAGTTTTTGAAATGTTGCAGGTGCATTTTTCATACCATACGGCATCACAGAACATGCACAAGTCTACCAAGAGTTACAAAACATGAGATATCCCTAGCACGCTGAGTCATAGGTACTTGCCAATATCCCTTGAACAAGTCAAACTTACTGATGCACTGTACCTTTCCAATCCTATCTATACAATCTTCCATGTGAGGTATTGGGTAGGTGTCTGTTTTGGTGATTTGGTTAACACGTCTATAGTCAAAACAGAGCCGTAGTGATCCACTTGGTTTAGGAACTAAGGTGACAGGAGAACTCCACTCACTTTGGCAGGGCTCAATCACCTTGTGGGTGAGTAGGTAGTCAATCTCCTACTGGATCAGGGGAACCTTTAAGGGATTCACACGGTAGGCTGGCAGCTTAATTGGCTTCGCATCTCCTACATCAATATCGTGCATCAAAATGGTTGTCCTTCCTGGAGTATCTCGGAACACTTGATGGTATTTCTGGAGTAGAGCCTTGAATTCCTGCCTCTCCTCAGGAGTTAGATGAGATAACTTAGTCTCCAGATCACTCATGATAGCAACATTCTGCCCCAGGCTATCACTTAAGTTCATACTGCATGGGAGTGCCTCACTTTCGGGGTCTTGAGGAACAGCTACAGTGCAGACAGGTTTATCAGGGTCTCTCCTGTGGTACAATTTGAGCATGTTGACATGACAAAGTTGTTTGCTCTTCCTACGATCTGGCGTGGCAATAACGTAGTTAACATCACTGGCTTTCTTCTCCTCCGTGTACGGTCCACTAAACTTGGCTTGAAGAGGTTGCCCGTGTATTGGCAGCAGAACTAGGACCTGATCACCTGGCTGAAACTGGCATACTCTTGAGTTTTTGTCATACCACGTTTTCATCTTCTCCTGTTTAGTTCCCAAATTCTCTCGAGCTAGCTGGAACGCTGTTGATAACCACTCCTTAAAGTTCGCCACATATTCCAGCAGGTTGATGTCATCCGACTCCGACAGCCAAAACTCCTTCAACAACTTCATAGGACCTCTAACTTTATGCCCGAAGAGTAGTTCAAAAGGTGAGAAGCCTTGTGATTCATTTGGAGACTCTCTTGAAGCAAACAGCACACAAGGAAGACCTTTGTCCCAATCCTTCTGGTGTTCCAAGCAGTACTTTCTCAGCATAGATTTGAGTGTCTGATGATATCTCTCCAGAGTTCCCTGCGTTTGAGGATGATATGCAGAAGACGTGATCTGTGTGATGCCCAACTCTTTCAAAGACTGCTTAACCCCCTCAGACTGAAATAGTTAACTTACTGATGAGGAGGCGGACCGCTCGGTATTTTCCCCACAACAGTCAAAATCACACTGAGGGACCGATAGGAGTTGGATAAATTTGGGGTTGCCATCAATCGACAGATTCTGATCTAACTTACCTAACTTACTGAGAACTAAATGATGCTAGAGTGTCATATAACTGATTAGAGAGATATTAACCCTCTCACGTTCTTGACGCAATTTTGAGCCTATTAGGGATACTTTAAAGCCTTTTTACCATCAGGGGTATTTAGAAACCTTTAGTTTAGTTACTTCAACCTCTGCAGTTGTCTTTGAGTTAGCTGTGGGCAGAAAACTAATTTTGGAGAGGTAATTATAAGAGTGAGAGAACTCTATTTATTATTGCTAATCTGGCAACCTCTGCGTCATATGAGCGTGAAAGGGTTAACCCTTTCACGTTTTTATGATACAGAGGTTGCCAGATTAGCAATAAGAAATAGAGTTCTCTTACTCTTATAATTACCTCTCCAAAATTAGTTTTCTGCCCACAGCTAACTCAAAGACAACTGCAGAGGTTGAAGCAACTAAACTAAAGGTTTCTAAATACCCCTGATGGTAACAAAGGCTTTAAAGTATCCCTAATAGGCTCAAAATTGCGTCATATGTCAGAGAGGGTTAAGATAGGTTCATATGACGCGATCGCGTCATATGAGTAGTTGGGTGGAACCCCCATATGACGCGATCGCGTCATATGAGTCGGAGGGGGTTAAAAACATTGGACATAAAATTGCTCCCTTGATCTGACTGTACTTCCCTAGGCAATCCAAATCTGAGGAGAACCCAAGCATTTCTTTCACTACATTCTTCGCCGAAATATTTCTGAGAGGGATTGCTTCAGGGTAACGAGTAGCCATATCAATGAGTGTCAGCAAATAGGAAAACCCTGAAGAAGTCTTGGGAAGAGGTCCTACAATATCAACTAATACCCGAGTGAATGGCGCCTCAAAGGGGGGAATGGGAACGAGGGGTGCAACTTTCTCCTTTTGATTACACTTCCCCACTACTTGACAGGTGTGACAAGATTTGCAATACCAGGAAACATCCTTGAAAATACCTGGCCAGTAAAAATGCTTCAAAATACGGGCTGCAGTCTTCCTCACTCCCATGTGTCCTGCCAAACTGGAGTCATGAGCCACCCTAATGATATCCTGCCTACAAACTCGAGGGATGACAATTTGATGCACAACCTCCCATTCACAGTTTGCTGATGACGTTGGGGGTCTCCACTGTCTCATTAATACTCCTGACTTAAAATAGTAACAAGTAGAACCACTAGCTGACTCTTCCTCACTACAAGCAGAACTAGCTAAACCTTCCACCTCTGGGTCAGCCTGCTGCAACTCTACCAACTCACGAGGTGACAAATTATCCACACTGCGGGGAACTGCCTCATCCTCTGAATGGTTTAAATTAGCAAGGAAAGTATCAGCCAAGAGAACATCATCATCTTCATCACCCTCTAAATCACTAGTAACTTTAGATTTAGCCCTAGTGACAGCACATGCAGGAAACACATCTGAGGAGCCATCCTCGACTCCAGCCATCGGCTCACTAGACAACCGAGGAGCTGGACAAACCCGCCCCCAGCAATGTCGTTGCCAAGGAGAAAAGTCACACTAGACATGGAAGTGTCTCAACCAATCCAACCATCACTGGACCTTGAACAAAATCAGACTCAAGATTCACTCTGCACACTGGATTTGAGGGTAAACACTAGAAAGTTTATCCTTAAATGGTCTTTCTAATTTATCAGATACCTTGCCAAGAAACGGTAGTTTAAAATACACTTCCTCCTGTTACGACCGGGCACTCGGGTACACTAGGGCTCTTACACAGGACTCGAGTATGGCTCGCTGCCACAACGGAAACACACGATCCCAACCCCAGAGTACTGCCAGCCGAACAAAAAACGCCACTACCCTCCAGAGTTCTATCTGCTATAACGGGGTATACAAGAACTCGGTACTAGCGTTTCACACAACAGACTAATAACAAGACGGGAGTTATCTAGTCTGGTCAACAATCAAACAAAGAAGAAAGTACTACAACACTAAAGAATAGTGTTGGCCGAAGCCGAAGTAATCCACCCTTGAACTAAGAACTTAAGAAGTCCTCCACCCTCTACTTCGGATCGGCACTATTACGTTACGTTAAACAATAGTCCTCGAGCATCAAGCAAGGAATCTTCTGATAAGTTAGATGCTTCTCGAATACTCATAAGAAGTAAGTATCGGATTTTGAACAGCAATTTAATGAATAACTCACTGGTAATTAAAGGCTTTAAATTGACATAAGAAGAATTATAAGAATAAGCAATAGGATATGGCAAACATTAAGAAGAAGTACTCCGACAATGCACTGGCAATAGCCTACTAAGATTGTGCTCGTGGGCCACTAATCTCTGAAGTAGCTAAGCGTGCCACACATGAAATCAATAGTGCATAAACAATAATATACATAAGGAGAAGCTTCAATACTATGCTGTATCTGCTGGTCGAGCAAAGTCTAGCTGGGATACATAAGGTTAAGAGACAATGGCTGAGCAAGCGGCTCGTAGCCTAGCGAGGTCCTTAAGACTGTGCGGCCAAATTACGTTAATTGACGGGATGCTCTCTTGAGAGATCCAGATCACTAGTATCTGGTTCTCTCCTGGCGATCCTCTCAAAGTCAAGCAAATGAGATAGCACAGTGTTGGGTGGCAGAGGCAAAAGCCCTCACTCGCAACACAGTGCTAAACTCCCACGGTACACAGTCAGAAAGACCACCTAGGCGTTCCACGTCTCCGTTGCAATTGTACTGGTTCAACCGCAACCTAGTACTCATAGGAAATCACAACTCAGAAACCCTATCCCAGTCTAGCATTGCCTAAACCAGCAGAAAACAGGAACATGAATAATCGCACACAGGGAAATGCATATACGAGTGCAACAAACATCAATCAATCCTATTCTAGTTAACCCTTCCAAAAATAGGCTATCTAACAGGCACTTATCTCGTGAGAACTCAAGCGATAATACTTTGGCTGACTAAATCTGCACCAAAGGGGTCATTGGTTAAAAAGGGACGAGAAGAGAAGAAGGTAGGCTGTTCAGAGAGTAGAGAAAGTTCACATCAGTCGGAAGAATATGGATAGTTGCAAGGGATATGAGAAGTCGCTCTGCCTGATGAGTTCTAAAGAATTGTGGCGAGGACCTCTCCTTTTTATACTCGGCCCTCTAGCGGCATATCGCAAACTACTAAGGACCGCCCACTGACAATCATTACGTAATATTCTCTCTCAATCTGGGATCGACAAAGGATTTCCCACGCGCTTGAGGAGGGAGGAGGGAGGAGGGAGGAGGGAGGGAGGCCTACCTACCTCGTGGCGCGCTCCCGGGCCGTCGTTACATAACTCTCTCTCTCATCATTATAAATAAGTCCCACACATAATACTTATATCTAATGATATAAAATAGAACTCGTTGACTTAGAAGAAAACAAAATACATAATTATAATACTTATAGTACAACGGTTCACATAAACTAAGTTAGGAAACTCTACACAGACTACAGCCAAAGTTCCTGCCCTGACGATCCTAGCGAGAGTGGGGCCTGACTGGGCGTTCTGTACAGCATGCTCATACTCGACATGCGTCACACCTCCCCCAAGATTTTACTTGCTCAACCCTGAGCTAAAATCTGATATACAGAACCCCATCAAACCCCTCACACCCAGGGACCGCATGGCACTAAAACAACGCTGAGTTTATCACTAAAACACATCTTATAAAAAAAAAATTCACATTTCATAACTCCTCCCAACAATAGTAAAAGACATAATATCATGCTCCCAGAGCGAGCTTACAGCAGCTCAGCCGTTTGATAGTTCGTGGACTACTCAAACTCTATAGGCTATGACAAACTTATACAATTATCTATATCAAAAAGAAAGAGTTTTTATATGATTTTTATATTTTAATATGTTTTTTCCGGCTGCACTATAAGGGCAGCCTATTTTCTTCTATACCAAACGCTCAACAATCCTGCTTTACGACCCAATACGCTGGGCTACAACCGCGAGCCAACAAGCACCAAGCGCAAAATACTATTCAAACTAAAGCAGGAGGCTACCCGTGTGTCAATCTACCCAGGATCATATACCCTTGAACGACCATCTGCAACCACGTTGTCACAACCGGCAATATGGCGTATGTCCAGGTTATATACCAATAACCTTAGTGACCACCTGGTCAGCCTCATATTCCGATTGTGAAACTGGTCCAAGATCTTGAGAGGGTGATGATCTGGGTAAACTACAACGACCGAACCATAGGCTGGAACATAGACCTCGAAATGCCCCAGCGCATCATCGTCCTTTTCACTTTCATTCATCAGGTTCTGAAACGTTGCTAGTGCATTCTTAAGTCCGTCAGGCCTAACATTGCACTGGTAGGTACTCCCGTCCACAACAAAACCACATACCTCTTTAGCACGCTCGGACAAAGTTACAAGCAACGACCACTCACGACATTCCTTATCCCTCAGACCCTTCGTCCACACGTAATCCAGCTCTGCTTGCACCATAGGCTGTCGAGCAGGATTTATACGGTAGGGAATTAAACTGAGCCTTGCACTATCTCCAGCCTGCATGTCGGATTCTACCCCGTACATCAGGCCTGGAGAAGCAACAAACATGCGAAAGTACTGACATAGCCTAGTAAATAACTGCCTTGCACTGTCTCCACGAACAACATGCCTAGTGCCCTCCCACAACCCAGCCGAGACCGCAGCTTCTAACCTGTAGTCTCCCTCCTTCTCCACCTTCGTCCCTAGAACGGCCAGGTCATGAGAGGGACAATCAGTACCACCCGTGCAGTCACTCCCACAGTTCATTATTGCTAAGGCTTCCCCGCCGATACCGTACATGCGCACCCCCGCATTCCTTGTGACGACATCTGCCTGCGCAGCATCACCGCTTTCAGCGACATGGCCAGATACAGTCGGTCTATGGTAGGGCTGTTGCATTAGACTAGAGCAGCATTGGGAGGCTATGCGACGACCGGGCACTGCGATACCACAGCCGACCTTACCAATCTGCTCAATGTCCTCCTTTTGACCACCACCCTTGGCAGCCATGGGTCGACCCTGACCTGGCAACCATGCCAAAGCCTCGTCGCCCACCTTAAACCACCGAAACAACGAGGCTAACGGTCTTTCAACAGTCACGTGACCTGCCCGTGGAACATCTTGCACCGCCCGAGTTGTGAGACTCAGGGACTCGGCACGACCAGTGGGGTATGAACCGAGCTGGTGCTGGAGTGCTGCACACTGCTGCTCAGGCAGGTGCTCTAGCGCTTCCACAGCCACCAGACTCGTGTCCCCCGCCCACGGCTCCGCCGAGACATAACAATCCCTACTCTCCTCCACCTGTGCCCTACTGCCCCCCTCTCCTTCTCCACCTTGGCCGCGGCAGACCAACGCAGGGACAGTAGGCTGCTCAGGTGGTTGCCTCACAAACTCCTCCAACAGGTTCACATGACATGCTTCCCCGTCCTCGTGTTTAATCTCGACAGCACCATTACCACACTTCTGAACTTCCGGATCCTCCAACTGCAGTTTACAAATATCTGAGGGAACCAACCCGTCCAGATGCTTCCGAAGCAACCCAAGTCCTCCCCCAACATCAAACTGAGCAACCCTTTTTTCTCTCAGTGTGCAACGTTGCTGCCTCGGAGTCTCTTCCGGCCCTACCTCCTCACTAGCTGTGACAGGTCCTGGGGCCTCTCCAGACTCTAACATAGGTGCCAATACTGAATCATCCAGGAGAGCCGCCGAGTCAAAACTCTTAAAACCAACTCCAGCTTTAGCCTCCTCCTGTTGATCGTTCCTCTGCTGGTCTGAAGACGGAGGACTAGGCTGTGACACTTTAGCTGCCCGAGCTCGGGTGACAGCACACGCCATGGGTTGTGCCTGGCACCGCTCGACACACTCTTGCTCTTCCCTACTCACGTCGGCCGTCCTCTCGGCAACGACTAAGGGTAGAACCTCAGAAGCGGGCATTGCAAAGTCGTTGCCGAGAAGAAGGTCGACGCCCTCCACTGGCAGTTTCTCCACAATCCCGACATCCAATTCACGTGTCACACCATCCACCTCCAACTCCAACCGCACCAGCGGGTATGACCGAGTTGCATTAATACCCTGCACCACTACCACCCGAGCCGCATTTATAGGGTAGCCAGTCAAGTTATTCATCAGAGTCTGGGAAGCACCTGTATCACGCAAGACCTCTGCTCCATGCTTGCGCCCCGCCCACATCACGCAACCCCGTCCTCTATGGTCGCAAAAAACATCCTGAGCAGGGTTCGAGCCTCCCAGGTGCTTCTGCATTGGCTGTGCCTCAGCCTCTGACGAACTGCCCCGGGCAAACTCAGAAAACTTCGGAGACACACCAATGTTGCAGGCCAAAGACACAGCTGCTGTAGGTGGTTTGCTAGGACAGACTCTTGCAAAGTGCCCCTTTTCATGACAATGATAACACTCCAACTCCCCTCTGGGCTTCCCTTGGTACTGGGAAGGGCCCGGCCCCTTCTTAAATGGGACGGTGCTAGTCTTGTGGTCAGTCTTGGTATCATAGCTCTTGTACTTGTTTGCATAAGGTATATCACTAACTCGGGGGGGTGGGGCGTCACGCCCCTTGTTACCTGCCTCACTACGCTGGGCAGACCCGCACCCACGAATTAGTGATAGCCGGAGGTCAGCCATCTCAGCTGCCTCCTGTAGAGTTTTAGGGTTCTTTTCTTTAATAGTTAAAGTCATATCTGCACCAGTACACTTATAAAACTGCTCGAGCAGAAACAGCTCAGTCAACTGTTCGGCCGTCTCAGCTTTCTCAGAACGTGTCCAGTTAGCAAGTGCATCTTTTAAGTCCCGGGCATGTTCAAGAAAGGTCGCCTCCCTAGTCTTTGTAACACCCCGAAACTTCAATCGATATGTTTCTGGTTGCAACTCGTATGCCCGTAGGACAGCTCTCTTCAATTCTGGGTAGTCAATGCAGGACTCTAAAGGTAGTGCATCATAAGCCTTCAGACCCTTACCCGTAAGTCTTGAGGAGACTAGAGCTGCCCACTTCTCTTCAGGCCAATTATGCTCCCTACACTTCTTCTCAAAACGATTAAAAAATTCTGTGACTTCAGTTTCACTAAATGCCGGCACCAATTTGACTAAATGGGACAAGGACTGTTCTCTTACTTGGCCCTCCCGGCCCATCCGAATCCCTGTCGACTCTGCACGAGTCTTATCTAAATCTATTTGAGCACAATATTTCTCTGAGTCGTACCTAAGCTCAGCCTCATGCCTCCTAGTCTCATTCTCCGCCTCAATCTCATGCCTCCTAGTCTCATTCTCCTGCTTCCTAGTCTCAGCCTCAATCTCCTTCTCCTGCTTCCTAGCCTCAATCTCAATTTTAGCAAGCTCAAGTCTAAATACCATCTCTGGAGACAGGCAGGAAGAGGGAGCTGCCACTACTGAAGGAGGGGGGGCAAGAACTGGGGAACCACCATACGCACCGCCCGAGGGCACTCCAATCTTCCAATTCTCATCCCTCTGTGGGAGGGTGCTAACCTCCGGTACTTGAGTGGACGGCACTGTGGGAGTCGAGTGAGAGGGGATCTGGGGAGGAACCCCCCCAAACGCCCTCTCCTCCGAAACCCCATGTCGCCCACGCAACACCCAGGAAATCAGCTCCCCCTTGGACATCCCTCCTACATTGGATAGACCCAAAACCTTGGCTATCAGGTGCAAGCCATAAACATTCACCCCAGTCAGCCTCTCCTCCGTCACATGGTACTGCTTACTCACAAAAAGTCTAGCATCCTCCTCACTAGTTACTAACGGCACCTCCTCAAATGGCATCTCTCGCTCCTCGTCAATACTAGGGCACGACATACTGAAGTTCACAAAAAATTCTCGAGACAAAAGTGTTAAACTCCCTTATGTAAGCACTAATTACTAAGTTTAACTGGAGTCTCTTAAATGCTCTCCTAATTGCCTTACAAAAAAAAATATTCTTCAATATGTACGCTAAAGTACGAACAAACAAATGTTGTACAACTCTGCAAAAAATTATACTGTTCACAAAATCCTAAGCAAGGTCGCCATTTGTTACGACCGGGCACTCGGGTACACTAGGGCTCTTACACAGGACTCGAGTATGGCTCGCTGCCACAACGGAAACACACGATCCCAACCCCAGAGTACTGCCAGCCGAACAAAAAACGCCACTACCCTCCAGAGTTCTATCTGCTATAACGGGGTATACAAGAACTCGGTACTAGCGTTTCACACAACAGACTAATAACAAGACGGGAGTTATCTAGTCTGGTCAACAATCAAACAAAGAAGAAAGTACTACAACACTAAAGAATAGTGTTGGCCGAAGCCGAAGTAATCCACCCTTGAACTAAGAACTTAAGAAGTCCTCCACCCTCTACTTCGGATCGGCACTATTACGTTACGTTAAACAATAGTCCTCGAGCATCAAGCAAGGAATCTTCTGATAAGTTAGATGCTTCTCGAATACTCATAAGAAGTAAGTATCGGATTTTGAACAGCAATTTAATGAATAACTCACTGGTAATTAAAGGCTTTAAATTGACATAAGAAGAATTATAAGAATAAGCAATAGGATATGGCAAACATTAAGAAGAAGTACTCCGACAATGCACTGGCAATAGCCTACTAAGATTGTGCTCGTGGGCCACTAATCTCTGAAGTAGCTAAGCGTGCCACACATGAAATCAATAGTGCATAAACAATAATATACATAAGGAGAAGCTTCAATACTATGCTGTATCTGCTGGTCGAGCAAAGTCTAGCTGGGATACATAAGGTTAAGAGACAATGGCTGAGCAAGCGGCTCGTAGCCTAGCGAGGTCCTTAAGACTGTGCGGCCAAATTATGTTAATTGACGGGATGCTCTCTTGAGAGATCCAGATCACTAGTATCTGGTTCTCTCCTGGCGATCCTCTCAAAGTCAAGCAAATGAGATAGCACAGTGTTGGGTGGCAGAGGCAAAAGCCCTCACTCGCAACACAGTGCTAAACTCCCACGGTACACAGTCAGAAAGACCACCTAGGCGTTCCACGTCTCCGTTGCAATTGTACTGGTTCAACCGCAACCTAGTACTCATAGGAAATCACAACTCAGAAACCCTATCCCAGTCTAGCATTGCCTAAACCAGCAGAAAACAGGAACATGAATAATCGCACACAGGGAAATGCATAATACGAGTGCAACAAACATCAATCAATCCTATTCTAGTTAACCCTTCCAAAAATAGGCTATCTAACAGGCACTTATCTCGTGAGAACTCAAGCGATAATACTTTGACTGACTAAATCTGCACCAAAGGGGTCATTGGTTAAAAAGGGACGAGAAGAGAAGAAGGTAGGCTGTTCAGAGAGTAGAGAAAGTTCACATCAGTCGGAAGAATATGGATAGTTGCAAGGGATATGAGAAGTCGCTCTGCCTGATGAGTTCTAAAGAATTGTGGCGAGGACCTCTCCTTTTTATACTCGGCCCTCTAGCGGCATATCGCAAACTACTAAGGACCGCCCACTGACAATCATTACGTAATATTCTCTCTCAATCTGGGATCGACAAAGGATTTCCCACGCGCTTGAGGAGGGAGGAGGGAGGAGGGAGGAGGGAGGGAG